>MU227184.1:3484105-3499239 GCA_018584345.1 Thuja plicata
TCACTTTGGACCCTATCCACTTCAGGATCCTCTAGACTCACACTTGAGTCTCTTAGGGTTACTCACAGACCCTAACCAGAAGGATTTCTATACTCCCTCTCTCCTAGGTTTCCTACCCACCGAAATGATTCACTCTTCATCTTATCTTGCTCTCCATGACTGAATAAAGTCAATCATGCACCCTTCTCCTTCTATCTCCCTCTCCTACAAGTTCTCTAGCCGGACCATTTAGCTCGCCTAGGACTTGTTTACAATTCTGACTAGCCACTTCTCAGACACAGACACAAAAATAGAATAAAAATACATAATGGGTACCTTTTGACAGTCACATCCCATAAGCTTGATCATGAGAGTCAAAAGGTATCCATTGAACTGAATTGAACTCAGAATACTACTCTAGAGAAATCGGCACACAATACAAGTTTACACGGAACACACCAAGAACACTTCTTTATTGGAAATTAGAAAGTTTACAATGCACACACATAGAAAAACCACTTCTACTAGCCTTTACCATTCCAGTTCTTCAACAACCACCTCCCCACATGGTTCTATCTTCCATTTTATATCTCGGCCTGTTCTTGATTTGTAACCATTTCTAGGTTACCTGTCCGCCTGAGGATTCTAACTGCCTCAGCTCTTCATCTTCCTCTTGCAACTGTCATCAAATCATCATTAGCATGGTTATCTATGTGGACATCATTTTCTGCCATGGTGTTCTCCTTTACTTTGGCATCTTCTTCCATGTTGACAAGTCAACCTATTCTCTTCTTTATAGTCACGGTGTCGCAGCTCTTTCTCGGCTCGATCAGGCGATTACCTTACTCCGGATGTTTAATCGCATAGTCGTGAGTTATAATCACTATGCATGTCTTAACCCTGTGACCTTGTGATACCCTGTTGTCGCGCTCTCGCAATGGTTTGAACTGAGCTAACGATTACTCTATGACTCTGTGATGCCTTGTTGTCGCGCTCTCACAATGGCTTGAACCGAGCTGACGATTACTCTGCGACCCTGCGATGCCTTGTTGTCGCACTCTCGCAATGCTTTGAACTAAGCTAACGATTACTCTGCGACCCTGTGATGCCTTGTTGTTGTGCTCTCGCAATGCTTTGAACCGAGCTGATGATTAATCTGTGACTCAGTGATGCCTTGTTTTCGCACACTCGCAATGCTTTGAACCGAGCTGACGATTACTCTGCGATGCCTTGTTGTTGCGCACTCGCAATGCTTATAAACTAACTGTCTGCTATCCTGCGATCACACGATGCATTGGTTGTCGCTCACTCACACATTTAGAAAATTGACTGCCGGTTGTTCAGCGATCATGCGATAGATTAATGTAACTATTATCGCAGTGTCGCGACCATTTTCCTTTAACCGCCTATCATCTTGAGAGCTTGCGACACATAGTCATCGCGTTGTCGTGCAGTTTTCAAACTGACCACCGATCACCTTGCGAGCTTGTGATACACTATCGTCGCCTTGTCACACATGTTTCAACTTAACCGCCCAACTCCTTGCGACTGTGCGATAAGCATAACATAACCGGTTCTCACTAGATAGTCACCGTAACTTCGTAGGTCTTTTTGGTTTACACTCCTGCTTTCGCGCTAGGAGTTAAGAAGCTGTTAGGGTTTTGGAAAACCGTGATCTGCTCCATGATCACTCTGACCATTACTAGGGCTTGGAGCGAAAAACCCTAGGGTTCTCTGCACCAGTTACCTGGCAGAGAATTACACTTGGTATTAGAGCACACATTTCTACACTAGGGGCTCTGGGAAAATTGTGTGCCCATTAGAATAGTTAGTTGTGCATGTTAGGACTTGTCTCCTCATGTCTTTAGAGTCATTGTTCATGATCTCTTATGCTTGTGTATTATTCTTCCCACTTGATTTGGGAGTGATGTTTAGTCTTGGTTGCAATAGGTGGATACCTACTGAGGCTCAAATTGTGTTAGGATTCGTGATTGAAACTCTAGGGTCTCTAGTCTTATTGATGCTCATGAAGTTCGTAATCATCTATAGGAGTGTTTTGATAGTGAGCAGATGGATTACTTCTTTCGGTCTTGTGTGTTGGTATGTATGAAGACTTGGTGATTGTCATTTGACTGCCTCGTATGTTATAGCATGATAGTTGACATATTTTGTATGTGATATGCTGTGGTGATGGAGTCCTAGTGTAAAGAACTCCATGTTGCATGATTTTCTTCCCTTGAATGATGTGCGGTTCTTGAGTGACCTATTTCTTAGCCTCTTGAGTGTGATCTTACTGATCATGTATGATTAGACTTGCATGTTGTAATGAATAGACTTTGTTTGAATTATATGAACTGTATTGTGTGAGTGTTGTAATAAGATATGATGGAATGTGATTGATTATGAAAATTATAAAGTAAATTCTTGTTTGTTCAATACATTGTGCATTATTTAGAAATATATATGTATCATTCATTAGGAGTGCATTAATGGATTTGGAATTGTACTCATTATTATAGATCAAATTGGGTAAAGGACCTAAGTCCCCAATTAAGATGTGCATTGCATCCTTAGTAGAACTCTTGTAACTTTTAACCTATTCGTAGCATTTTTCAAAGGGATGATTAAATATTAATGTTGGTAACATAGCAGAATGCATAATTGCATGAAGTTGCATAAAGATGATGTTAGAATTTAACATATTATTGGTCTTGAGTGATTGTGTGCATACTCTAACGCATCTAACGCGAAAGATCTTGGATGTTGTGAAGTGACTACTCCCTTGAGTGTGGCTAACCCTAGTCACCTTA
The DNA here is from genome assembly GCA_018584345.1 of Thuja plicata. Lineage (NCBI taxonomy): Eukaryota > Viridiplantae > Streptophyta > Pinopsida > Cupressales > Cupressaceae > Thuja > Thuja plicata. Next base: position 3,486,895 of record MU227184.1, read on the forward strand.
TTAAGTGAAATGTTTTTCTTATATTGGTCATTAATTTTGGTTGATTGATATCTTGTTGTGTTGTATGTGATCAACACTAATTTCTTTTGAATTTTCTTATAACTAGATTAGTCACCCAAATCTCTTTCGTTGTCCAGTTTGTGGCATTAGTCACAATTGATTTATTGTTGAAATGGTACCCTTTTATGAGTTAATGTTGAATTTTGGAAGTTCTCCCACTGGGGATTTTTCTTAGTCTTGTATGGTGACTATTCTGAATGTTTGTGGTTGTTGACCATGTTTTGTGATAAGTATTGTTTCTATCATGTTCTTTATGGACCTCTGATTGTATGTATAAGGGAGGACATCACAGAGATTGCACTATAGTTGTATGTGAAACAAAATGCGTTTTGTAATTTATGTGTTTGCATTGGTGTTGCATTAAGTGAGGTTGCATGAAATGTTCAAATTTCTATTCGATATGAACATGGATATGTGTCTTCCATATTAAGCTTTAGTATGTATGTATTTGATGATTTTGAAAGCATTAAAGATATAAATTTATTTAAGAAATGTTAGATGATGAGAAAATTTTTAAGGTGATTTTTGGTTTATGCTTAAATTTGGGTTTGATGTTGGTTCTAAGTTGCATGGTTTGGTTCTCTAGTTGATTAAGGAACCATGCTTGAAACTAGATCCATTAGAGGTCATGGTCAAGGCCAAGAGGGTGGCCGTGGAAGGGGTAGGGAGCACAATCCTTCCATGAGTGTTCATCGAGATAACAGAGATGAGCAAAGGGAAGAGCATCGGGCTGGTTCAGAGGAGCCAGGTATTAGGCAGTTGTTGCAGGAGTTACTGAATCATATTCCTATGCAGGGTAGAGTGGAGAGGGAGAGATCTAGGAGCCCTCCAAGGAGGATTGTAATAGTAGATCCTAAGGTTTTGGTAGCAAACCACATGAGGGATCTCATGAGAGTTCCACCTATTACCTTTGATGGGAAAGGAATAGGGCTTGAAGCTGAGACTTGGCTTATTGCATTAGAGAGGATTTTTTCTATGCATCCCTTTAGTAGCAATACTAAAGCTAGGTGTGCAGTAATGCAACTCTCCAATTTTGCAGCGATATGGTGGAGGATAGAGGAGAAGAAGTTGAGTCTCTAGATGGACACCATTACATGGGAACTCTTCCTTGAGCATTTTAGAGAGAGATTCCTCTCTGGTTAGTGGAGACAGTAGAGGGCTAATGAGTTCCACAACTTGAGGCAGTTGACCCTATCAGTGGTTGAGTATGAGTGTTGATTCTTCAAGCTCAAACAGTATGCTGGATATGGTCAGGATTTGGGCTTTATGGTTTAACACTTTGTTAGGGGGCTTAATGAACGCATCATTGGGGAAGTTAGACTCTTTGAGCCTATAAACTTCAGAGAAGTGGTCATCAAAGCTACCCTTGCAGAGGAGAATCTAGCATTGGGCTATGGTGGTCATTTAGGAGTGCACTCAAGAGCACATACTTCTGTTGTCATAGGTAGTCATTCTCAGGGAGCTAGGAATTTGAGAGGTCCTTCTACCATTCCAAATGATAGTTAGTCTCATCAGCAAGGAGGAACCAATCCTTCTTCTTTTAGTGGTCCTCAGATTAGGAACTTTCATAACATTCAGTGCAGTAGGTGCAATTGGTCAGTTCATCCAGCATAGAGTGTGTATCAGGATGTCAGTGGGGGCAATGTTTAGTAGTCTAGAGCACCTTCAGTTAGGGAAGGTGGTAGCAAGGGAGCTTGCTTCACTTGTGGATAGATTGGACATTTTGCTGTCAGTTGTCCTCAGCGTGCACCGCAGTCCTTAGCACAGAGGCCAACAGCTTCTGAGCCTATAGTGGGTAATGTTGGTATGTCTCATGGAGTGTATGCAATGTTTGATCATCCTCCACCTGTGTACTATGCTCCTGTGAGTGGTGCTACAAGTAGAGGTCTAGTAGCTAGTTTCTGGATACCTACAGCGGGGAATGATCCTTAGTGTTTGAATCAGAGACCTGGGAAGGGTCCTATGGGACCCACACTTTGAGTCTTTTAGGACTTGGATTAGATGTTCTGTGTTGAGAGATTGATTTCTCTAGCTTTTTTTTAGGCTTCCAAGAGTAAGCCTAGTTTTAGGGGAGGAGGATGTAATACCCACCTCTTAGTTTTCTTTTCGGTTTGTGGATGCCAAACTCTTTTAGCCATTTTGATGTATGTGTGGATTTATTTTAGATGATTTAGATGATATTTTGTATTACATTTCAATATATTCTTGATCCACTATTATCCTATTGTATCATTTGTGTATATGTGATTTAGGGTTATTTTATGATGCTTATGTATATGTTAGGATTTCATTTTGATTATGGTTTTCTAACAATACTGACCTTAGATTTATATGCACATAGATCATTGTATATTTTCATTACTGTTTGATGTGCTTGGTATGGTATGGGACAGAGTCGTAGTTATTTTCTTTGGCGAGATCCACACAATAACCTAGTCTCAACCATTGTTTGTCATATGATATATGCATGTATGTTCGTCTTTGTGATGACAGATTTGCAGGTACTGGGCTACGTCTTCCCTGAATTGGCAAGAATGAGCATGCCCTATTGCATTAATCTCAATGGTAAGAGAGGGGAGATAGTTTTCAGGTCCAAATCCTATCCTAAACCAAATTGTCCTAGTTAGTGGACAAGTATCTATTTTGACTACCCTTACCGAATTTGTATAGTTGACGGGAATTCAAGTATCCCTTTCCTTGGTCATGTTTGATTTTGCTTGTTTTCGGTTTCAGGTGCTTGATATTATTATTTGAGTGTTATATCATGTTATTTATTTAATTGAATATTATTGCAATTAATTATTAAATATAGGGTATTTAATCAATTAAAAATTAAATTAAATACCTATGTTTAATTTAAATTTTAATTAAAGTGCAATTATTGAATGTTAATATTTAATTGAATAATTAATTGAATATTAGAGTAAATAAGCTTTTATTCTTGATTAAATAATTAAATATTTAGTTGCATGGATTATTGTGATGTAAATGTTTAAGTTATTTAAATTAATATTTTATTAATTACATGTGCAAGATTTGGTTGAAAAAGTAGTTTCAAACTCAAGAGATCTCAACTTGAATTTAGGAGTCAAAGTTGAGTTGTGCAAGTAATTAGATATTTTAATTAATTAATTGTTATTTTCTTTCAATTTTGGGGAGAGTCCTTTTAGGAGTTAACTGAATGTGTTGTCATGAGGGATTGCTTGATTAGGGGAAGTTGATCCTCATTAGGCGGATTCTTCTCTTATTTGAACATAACAGGTTTTTGGGAGCATTTTTGGAAGCTTTGGTGTGTGCTTGGTTTTGGAGCATAATTTGGGAATTCTCCTTGCTTGGATTTTTCATTGTGTATTCTTCAACATATATTGAGGTAGGGTCTTGTTCATATCAATTCTGGTTTTTGGATCCCTATCTTCTATGCATTCAGAAAACTAAGAATCCTTTGTTTGGTCATTCTTTGCTTGATTATTTTGTGTGTTTGAAGATTTCAATTGAAAAAAATATATTTTAGATCAATTTGAGGTTTTACTCAAGCTTGCATGTCAGATCTGTGTTTGTGGGCACAAAGGGTTTCATTTTATAGCATTAGGAGTAAATGGGTATAAGGGTTTCTAATTTGAATATATTGTTGAAATGGGTATTTCTGAAAACCTAGATCTTTAATTTTTGTAGAAAAATATATACTACCCTAGTACAGAAGTGCTGTCGAAATTTCATTAGAAGAAACCTTGTGAAAAACCTTTAAAAGGAAAAATTAAAATCCCTATAGTTAGGACTATAGAGGAGATTAAATCATTACTTGAAAAATTAATGGGCTTGAAAATTTTCCTTGCAAAAAAAATTAATTAGAAAAAACAAATATGCTCTCTATTAAAAAATATAGTGTAAATAAATTACACCAGTAAAAATAAATAAATAAATAGAAAAGTCAAAAAGGAAAAAAAACTAATTTCCTACTAAATTCCGTTTTCAGAATTGTTTTTAATTTTTTTTAAAAATGCTATTTGTTAGTAGGAAAAAAATAAAAATAAAAAAATAAAATTAAAATTTATGATAGGGCAGGCGCGAGCCACCACCCCCCCGACCCCCCTTTGCACACGGGGCTCTGTTGCTGACGCGACAGCCAAGGCCACCGGTGCGGCAGCCGAAGCTGTCGGCACAACAGCCAAGGCCACCGGCCGTGGCTTAGGCGCCGACCGCGGCTCCTTTAAAGAAGGGAGCCCGCGGGGCTGGTAGTTGGGAGGGGTGGGGTCCACGTACCCCACCAAATGTTATTTTTTTTACATTTTATTAAATAAATTTTCTTGTTTATAATTAGATTTTAATTAATTTAAAACTTATTTTATTTAAAATTTATTTTATGTTTTTTTTTTAGTTTCTGTAAATAATTTAATACATGATTTAGTTAATTGGTGAGTTAAATTTAAAAGCAACTATAGGTTATGTTTAAAGATTAAGTTGTAAATAAAATTATTTTATTATTGCTATAATATATGTATATACAGTAGGGTATATATATACATATATATTATATTTGATAATATTTTAATTGGAATATTGATTTAATGTGTTAGTGTTATAATGGTCATTTGAAAGAGAAATTTGTTAGGGGATCTATGTTAACAAGTGAATGGTTTCCTTAATAAAGATTACTTGGTATAAGGAAATATTATTTGAATGTTAATGGTGTTTTGGGTTAGGAAATTGTATGTTGTCTTGGGACATTTAGATTTTGTTTAGTACCTATTTATCAATAAAATTGATTATGGGATTAAAATAGATCCTAACTGGATATCTGGATTTAGTTGATTTGATTTGCATGATTAGGGATTATAAATTTGTTTATCTTTACGTTAACATTATATTTAGTTTAAATGTAGTCTGAATATGAATTATTGTACTATGATTTGTTTTGGGTGCGTGTTTATATGAATTGGATGTTTTCCTATGTTATCATGCTTTCAGGTATCTGTTGGGCTAGACGACCCTAGGACTTAGATCTAGAGGTTTTGGGATTGTAATTTTGCATGGTATCCATTGTGATGTTAATTTGTAATTTATGATGATGTCATAGTCCTGATTTCCTATACCCAACCTAATCCAATTATGATGTGTTGTATGGTTTTATGAGGGTACTGTGATTATTGTTTGGTTATTTGAGAACCTATGTGCTCTTGCATGAGTAGGACACGATTTGTGATTATGTATATCTTCGTGTCTTGATCTTGATCCTAGGTAGGTTAACTAAGTGTACAGTGGGGAAGTGGCTTGCAATGGGGGTCTAGGACTCTAAGCGGTTACTAGGTAAACCCATTGGAAAGTTACTTAATAAGTAAAAATATGTTACATTAAAGGGGTTTAAAATGAACTAATAAGATATCTGAGTCTCTACCCATGCCTTGAGTGTTGTCGCATGATAGGATGGAAGTTGGGGTCCTTGTCTTCGCGAAAGGATCATTGAGCCACATAGTGTCACTTGGAGGCCGGAGTTAAGAGGTACTACTAGGGTTACCTTCAAGGTTGGGCTTATGTGATGACACTTCCCTACATATAGCTTAGGTTTTCCTATGTGTGTCAGTTACTTCTGGTGTTGTTTAATGTTCCTTGTTATGGTTTAGATTGCTTCTAGGATCTTCCTTTGCATTGGAGTATGAGGTCATGTGTACCTTATTTGTATTCTTGTTGTTTACCCCATGTTATGGGCCTATTACTATCTCCTCAGCATTGTGGGAGTGGACCTTTGGTTCCATGTGGTTGGGTGGTAGTGATTCTTATTACCATTGAGATTCCGATGGGTTCTTCTTCATGCTTGGATGTCCCTTGTTGCAGTTTCATCTTCCTAGTCTTCTGGAGACTAGATCAGTTACTTGAGTTGTGTATTTGTACCATATGTATATATTGGTTATCATCCTTGGACGATGCATTATATTGTTTATTATGTATTATTACATACCCTACAATTTGTGCAGTGGATGTTGATTTTGTAGTATACCTTATGGTATCAGTTGTATATGCAATCATTTACTATGGGATGTACGTAATTGTTTTCAGATTATGTAACCTTTATGTCAGTTCTTTATTATTTTAATCGTAGATTATCTGTTTAAGTAATTCTACGTCAAGGAACCCTCAAGAAATGTTAATCATGTATGAGTTGTATTTCATGTATGTCATGTACTTCATTGTGTTGCTTCCGCATTGTTATTAATATTGTTTGTAAACATTTATAAAAAATTATTTCATGAACTTAGTGTCATGTTTAAGTTAAGTTCTCTTGGGTTCCTTGGTGAGGCATTACACAATAGAAGAACCCACCAAAGGTGCATGACCTGAGCAATCAGCTAAAGCAGTCACTGTAGATACATCAGCCGATACTTTGATCCAAGATACTCCAAGGTGAGGGTCCCCTATTGTAGTAGAGGTGGGTGAGGATACATCCAATACCTCATCCAAAGAATCAAAAAAGAGGGTTGAGAAGCAACAAGAAGCTGCTCAAGTCATCAGATTGGTCTCCTCTTCCCCAACATCAATAAACCTATTTTCTTCTAGACCAAAGTCTACTCTTGCAATTATTAGGAAAATTTTTATAGAGGATTTGGTCTCTGCCACCAAGGTCACCAACGCCAAGTCATAGATGGAGAACACTTTGAAACACAAAAGAAAGAGGGTAGAAGAAGGAGCTCCTAGAAAAGATACTTTAGCTTGAGCCTTGAAATCTAGTGCCGCTACAGCAAAAGCTAAGAATGTAAAGATGTTGTCCATATTGGGCCGGGATCTAGAAGCTAGGCACTTCACTATGGAGGTAGAAAAACCCATGAAGGAGGGAAGGTTTGAAGATTTAACCCCTTCATATTTTGAGCTACACTCATTTGACATGGGCTTATCTCAACATGATACCAAAGTGGATTGGTGGAAATCTACTAATGTAGTAATTGAAGAAGAGCTAGAAGATCTTAAAATGACTAAGGTGTAGCTTAAGGCTAAAGTCAGTGAACTAACTAATTTCATCCAATAGTTGGCCACTCCAGTTGCTAGTATTCCCAATACCCAGACCACTTTTGATCCCAGTGCCATAGAGAATCAAGCCATAATATTTAAATTGTAAGAGGACAGGCACTTTGCGCAGATTGGCAAGGGATGGATCAAGAGACTCGAATCTGAAGGATTGGTAGTTGTTGAGCAACTAGGTAATTCTCTCTTAAGACTGGAAATAGAAAGGAAAAATATTGAGAAGAATTTGCAAAATCTCACATCTGAGAGAGAGAAGTGTCAAGAATGCATAGTGACACTTCATGTTGCTGTAAAGATGAATACCAAGGAGGCATTGAAAGCCAAGATTCTGTAGAAAGGAGATGAACCTCTAATCAAGTGACTTCAAAGTCTAGAGTTTAAAATTGAGATGATCATTTAGGATGAGACAGGGTTGCAACAAACAAATGTTAAGATTAAGGAGGAGTAGAGTAAAGACTTTAAGATTCTTTAGGGCCTTTACATAGAATCCCAAATAGGTGGTCAAGGAAAAGCACTGGCCGGGGTGGCACTCATGCAGAAATCATTCTCTGACTATGTGCATAAGTTGACAGAACTATTTGTCTCTCATTTGGACAAGATGCCAGAACTTCAACAGTTGAGGGGATGTATCTTCAAGGCCAGGAAAGAGTTAAAAGATTAGGTGGATTCAATCAAGAGCCTAGCCAAGGAATATTCTAGGTGGCTCATCCAATATACCAATGTCCATGTCAACAGGCATGAAGAGCTCATCAAACTTATTACAGCTGTCACCGCCTATAGGGCTAAATTAGGCAAAGGGAATGAAATTGAAGCTTAGATAGATTCCCCCTTTGTGCCAATTTTTGATGATATTGTAATGGATAAACCTTTGTTTATCATTTCTTCTTAAAAGAAGTTAAACCATTTTGGTTACTCTTTTTGTAATGGTCAAGACTCAAACTCTATATGTATTATACTGAAAATTAATACAAAGGTTGGCTAAATTTTGGTGTAAAAGATAAAATTTTGCTGAGTCAAATTTGTATGTCTGAATGCAATTTCTTTAACTACTCCACTGCATTACATTTATCTATCCATTAAATCTGAATGTCTCTTTAGATTTAGAATTACAGTTAGTGGTTGAACCAGAATTCTGTGTTATGATTTGATGCAGTATTTAGAGGGAAATCTAGTGTTAATCTAGGTCTGGGAGATGTCCCTATGAAATGGATTGATTCATTGTCATTCATCATTAAATATTTAAGTCTTCCATTCACATCTTCATTATTGGTTATTACATTTCTAGTTTTAAGAAGTCATATGATTATTGAAATCTTGAAATTGGCTGAATTAGAATTGAATTTATCCTTCCTGAGCTATTTCCTGTCTAGGTTTAGCTTGGTTTACCTCTTCTGTTCTCGGGTCAAGAACATACCCCTGTTAGAATAGGAAAGATAAATATTCATTGAAGATCATTTACTTAAGGGAGCTATACCTTTAAATTCAGAGGGAAATTAGTTGTTCAGCCACAATTTCCCAACTGTTGTATTCAATTATTCTTAGATATTTGGGAATTCTAGAGTTAAAGAAAAAAGAACAATCTATTTACCAACACCAAGTAACCTCAAAATTTCCTTTCTTTTCTTGATTAGTGCCCACTTTGTGATTCTCTTTGAGCACAAATTCCCCTACCTAGAACTGGCATGGGTGAATCTTCTTATTATAGCTTCACTTTAATCTATTTTGATAGATGACTAGGTGGTCATATTCTTGTTGACTCTTTTCATCGAGGAGATCAAGTTGTGTGAGTCTTTCTACTCTATAGTCTTCATTTGTGATCAGGTCTTTGAGAGATACTCGTAAGGATGGTAGCTCGACCTTGATTGGTTAGACAACCTCGACACCATAAATATGGGAATATGGAGTGGTTCCTATGGGAGTGCGGAAGGAAGTGCCATAGGCCCAAAGGGAGAGATTAATTTGGAGGTGCCAGTCACGACTAGTATCATTGAAAACCTTTTTTAGGATTTTTAGAAGTGTTTTGTTGGTTGCCTTAGCTTGGCCATTACCCTATGAGAAATATGGGCTAGAGAAGTGATGATGGATGTGGAGGCATGAGCACATATCAACCATATGCTGAATTTCAAATGGTGAGCCATGATCTATGAAAATGGTGGATGGAGTGCCAAAGCAGAAAATGATGTGGTATAGGATAAACTTGGATATTTGGATGCCATTCGTGAGGGTAAGTGGGATTGCTTCAACCCATTTAGAAAATTATTTAGTTGCTGTGATGATAAATTTGTGTCCCTCGAAGGATAGGGGAGTGATCTTACCAATGAGGTCAAAAACCAAACATGAGAATGGCCAAGAAGGCACAATAGGATGTAGCTCTTGTGCTAGTGCATGGATCAAATTTGCATGCTGCTGACATGGTAAGCATTTTTTTACAAATTCATAGGCATCATGTTCCATAGTAGGAAAATAATACCTGACTCTAAGAAGCTATTTAGCTAGGACCATGCCACTCATGTGGGTACCGTAGATTCTAGCGTGCACTTCTCACAATGCCTGGGTATCTTCAACTTCATCTAAACACCTAGAGAGAACATTGTGATAACCATGATGATATAAGGTGTCGGCTACAATGGTGTAGTGGGAAGATCTTTGGATAAGGTTTGGCATTGGGTGTTGGTTAGATGGGGGATATGATACCATTCTTTAGATAATCATGTATGTCATGGTACAGTGGGGACTGATTACCAACCAAGACACATACTCGATTAACGTCATCACTCTCATAAGCTGGCACATGAAGTTTCTCAACTAAGAACTCATACTGCGTTGCATCACGTGGTATTTCTAGAAGAGATTTGATTGTAGCCATTGCATCAGCAACTTTTTTTTGTAGATGTGGCACTTGGGTGATTTGTAGATTGATAAAATGCTCCTTCATTTTGTCTACCATCTCTTTGTAAGGTAACAAATTATCATATTTGGTTTGGAATTCATCTAACACTTGCTTTATGATGCACTGAGAATTGCCAAAAACATGGATATTTGTTATGTTCCATTGAATGGCCATGCTAAGCCCTGCAACTAATGCTTCATGTTCTACTATATTGTTAGTTCAAGGGATTCATAGTTTGAATGATTTCAGAATGTAATCACCTTGTGGAGTGACAAAGAGGATTCCAACCCTAGAACCATGAGATGTATATGAACCATAGAAGAATAGATTCTAGGTTGGTTGTTCTTTGATCATGCATAGATGTTCATCAGGAAATTCTATGACTATAGGATATGCGTCGATGAATGATGCCTCTGCTAATTGATCTGTGATGACTTGACCTTTGACGACTTTTCTGTCGACATACTGGATTTAAAATTCACTGAGAAGAATTACCCATTTAGCCATGTGGCCCATGAGAGTTGTTTTGGATAGCAGATACTTGAATGGGTATAATTTTTATATGATCTTGACTGTATGACTAAGCATGTAGTGACGAAGCTTCTGAGTGGCAAAAACCACCGCTAGGTATTCTTTTTCCATTGGTGTATAATTTATCTCATAGCCCACCAAAGTGCGGCTGATATAGTAGATAGCGCGCTCTTTTCCATTGTCATCTAACTGGGCCAAGAGTGCCCCCTGTGCTGTGGTTGTGGCAGATATATACAATATGACAGGCATTCCTAGTGTAAGGGACACTAGAATAGGTGAATTTTCTAGATATTCCTTGATTTTGTTGAAGCTTCTTTGGCATATAGAATCCCATTTGAAACTATGATATTTTCTTAGCAAATGTGTGAAAGGTTGGCATTTGTCAGCAAGTTGTGATATGAAGCGGCACACAGATTGAAGCTTTCCCTATAGACTACGCAGCTGTCTGAGTGTCTTTGGTGGAGGCATTTCCATGATTGCTTTAACTTTTTAGGATCTATCTCGATGCCACGCCTTGAGACGATGAAGCCAAGAAGCTTTCCTGATGTAACTCTAAAGACACATTTCTTTGTATTTAGCTTGAGAACATAATGTCGAAGTCGATCAAACACTGCCTCTAGATCGTTTAGGTGATCCATTCTATTTTGTGACTTAGCCAATATATCATCCACCTAATCTTCAAGGATCTTATGGATCATGTCATGAAAGATGACGGTCATGGCCCTTTGATATGTTGCACCAGCGTTCTTGAGCCTAAATAGAATTATATTGCAGCAGAAGGTACCCCATGGGGTTGTAAATGTTTTCTTATGTTGATCTTTTTCTGCTATATGGATTTAATTATATCCTGAAAATCCATCCATGAGAGAAAATATCTCATGTCTGGTAGTGAGGTCCATTATCATGTCGATGTTAGGCAATGGAAAGTCATGGTGGTACCCTAAATATTGATAATTTAGAATTCCCAATCCATTATCAAGAAGCATGTTCGTCCATACTAAAAAATATCAAAGGAAGGAAGATTTATAACACAAATAAACAGAACTAACTAATCGAAGCCTTCAAAAAATGTTGGAATTTAGACCTGCTACAAAGATGATTTTGACAGAGGCTGAAGATGGTCAAAATTTGAAAACCTAATAACGACCCAGTTTAGGACACTAGTAAATTTTACCCTATTTTTCGATGAGGATTAGTCAAATTTTTGAGACCCATTGGTCAAACCGACGATAAAAACTGTCATCAAAATTTTTGCATCACTTATTTGACAGGCAAAGCACTCATCAACATATCAACCTTCTTAGTGGTTTAATTATTGATCGAATGTTCATCTAAAAAATTGCTTAAAGCTGGAAGAATTGCAAATCAAACCTTTTGTCTAAGCGACCAAAATTTGCCAAAATTGCAACCATAGTAGGTTAGAATTGACATCGAACACATGATAGTCTTGTCAAAACATCAAACATAGTGTTTCTCTTTTGCGACCAAATTTTGTTGGAATTGACGTCGATCACATAGCATTCTCGTCAAGCCTACTGATATTACAAATTTGAAAAAGTGACCAATACAAATTTTTGGGTAAAAAAAAAATATATATTATAGAATGATCCAAATAAAAAAAAATACACAGCGAAAATATAAAAATGGTACACACAAGCTCAATGTTTTGATCTCATAAAGGTAGAATGATAAAATCCCCAAATATGAAAGTTCCTATGGTGCCATGCGTGCTTCCCTTCCTATGCAGTCAATCAATGAAAACCCCCTCAGTAATCACACATCTTCCATGTGTCTCTTAGCATTGATTAAATAATGAAGGTATGTTAGTTTGAGCTTCACTTGGTTTTGAGAAT
>MU227184.1:3521986-3539323 GCA_018584345.1 Thuja plicata
GCACAAGTAACTTTTTGTGCCACCACCCACTCTACACCTTTGAAATACATTTCACATCCCTCAACACCAATATAATACAATTAGGATCAATACCTATGGATATATTCTCACAAAGAGGAACTCCCTACTCATTCCCCACACAATACCTAATCCCTTCACAAAACTTCCCAACACATTCATGAAGGAAATTCATCACAAACAACCCTATCGCTGTCCCTTACATAGACCCTAACACAAACATTCATAATTTTTTATTATGAACATATTTACTTGATCGCATTGGTCAGATTTGGCTCCACCTGGTCCTCTCCAACATATCCCAAATTTGGTCAGATCCAATGGTTAATTAATGAGAAATGTCCCCCGCACTGAGACTATTTTTTTTCTATGACAGTCATTCCTGTATTTCCCATATCCAAGAGTTCTTTGTGCTTAAACTTCACAAAAAAAACATAAACCATGCATGGGAATGAATATTAACATAAACCATAACTATGAAAATCCATTTACAATAATTTTTCAGAGAAAGAATAGTTTTTGGGACTCCGATATGTGGACTGTATCCTCACGGGCAGAAACAGGGATGTTTGCATTGAATTTACATTTTATTGCATAAAATACATATTACATTGTTTCTTTTGACTCCAAAATCTCTTCCAATATCTTACCCATTATTCTCTCCCAAGAATCATGTTCACACACCACTAATAGCCTTCCAAACCAGTTTAAAACCTCCTACCAACTGTAAGCAGTCAGTTATATGACTATTACCAGTTGGTTTTTTTTATTATGTTTTGTTATCTAGTTGACAACTTAGACAACCACTTACCACTTAGGCCTTTATATCATTTCCTTAACCTTTTTAAAGTTTTATCACACCCTTAAACACCTTAAACCTTCTTAAACCCTCCTACAAGCCTCACTAGGCCTTATTTTGCCAATATAGGCAAATTTCACATTTTGCACTCTAAGTGCATTTACATCAATTTCGATGGCTCTATTAGCCATTTTACAAATATTATAGACCTTATAGGCCTTTACATTCCCTTACTAGACTAGGATCAACAAGATGACCCTTAATGACCCCCCTAGGTGCATTATAGCCTTTCTAGTTTAGGCTCATTACATTATAATGAATCAAATACAAAATGGATCATAGATCCAATTACATTCTCTTTTGATCTTTCAAGATCACTTTGATCTTCATGAGTCTTCATGAATCTCCACTTTGATCTTCATGAGTCTTCATGACTCTCCTCTCATGCCTTTGCTAGGGTGCCCTACACCATACTCCTAAGGATCAAATCAATCCAAGTCTCCTTGGATTTGGGATTTTCTTCGTCTTTCTATAATCTTTGTCTACCTCTTGTCAAGGATCATCTATGCCAATGTAACTCCTATACCTGCAAACAAATATTATGTGCCAAGTACACACTTTTGCATCCCTCATATCATAGATATCTACAAAATCATCACTTGTATGATGAACAATATAGAACTCCTGCAGACCTGTCATAAAAATGTTAGAAACAAAAATGATTAAGTCCTCATGCACCAAAACATATTTTTGGCATATCACTCCTTCCTTCATTGGATTCTCTATTCCATTCTCCCTCTCACACAATCCTTGTGAGATATTTGTTTTTGTAGACAATTCTGAGCCTAAGGTCTTTCCATGACCATGTGCTCCTTCCTCTTCATGCCCTTGTTCTAGGCATTCTCTCATTGCTCCACCCTTCTCTTTCCATTCTTCAACTATGGATTTCATCTTAATCCACAAATCTCTTTCTTCTCCATGAATACTTGCCTTCTCGATATCATGGATAGTCCTCTCACCATCAACTCCTTGTACCCTCTCAGTGGGTCCACTATTTAGTAGTTTACTCTCTTCAATAAGCCTCTTGATAGGCCATACCAATCTCTTCTTCATCCTCTTATGCCAACTTGTGGATACTTCTTCAAAATCTATCTTCAAGAGTGTAAAATCTTCAATCTCCAAGGTCCTTGTCATCCTTGAGACCTCCTGCAACTTATCCTCCCCGTGTCATCCTTCTTGGAATTCAAACATGTCATCAATGGCTTGCTTCATAGCCCTATCATTTCTCTTTTCCATAAGAACTTTCAATGGACACTTGACTGTCCCCACTTGGATGTCTTCATCCACACACTCATCAACTCCATTAGCAACCTCTGCAATTTCTTTCACTATCTCTATCATATCATCCTCTTGAGATTTTTATTTTTGTGGCCCACACATTACCATGTTCTTCTCTATCTTGTCATCTACATACTGTGATTCTTGTTTGTGCATATGCACTTTCATCTCTGTGTTCTCTTTTGGTTCATCACATGAACCTTTCTCACCCTCTACTCTTTCCTCCAGGATCTTTGTCTGATCCACATCTCTTTGAAACCCTTCGTAGGCTGGCTCCTTTACCATATTTTCTTCTAACTTGTTGTCTATCTTATCCTCTTCTTGTTCCCTTTGTCCAAGGAACCCCACTCTCTCAAACAAGAAACTAATTGGCATCTTCCATGATGCTTCATCTTCCTCCAAAGATTTCAATATAATTTGTCTTCCACCATGCTTGAAGGTGTAATTGTTCAATGAACCATCATATAATGTTTGTTTCTTTTCTTTCCATGCTCTCCCAAGGATCAAATGGCATCCTACCAACAGAATAACATCACACAAAACAACATCATCATAGGTTCCAACGTTGAAATAAACATATGCTTTCCTTATAACCTCAACTTGGTCTCTATCATGCAATCCTTGTACCTTGTAAGGTCTTCTATGTACCATTTTTTGTAGACATAACTTCTCAGCCATCTCAATTGAGACAAAATTGAAAAATGAACTACTTGAAATGACCATTTTACAAACCTTACCCATACATTTGCATTGTGTCCTGAACTATGAGCATCCATGAGTCTCTCTTCTCTTCAAATTTGAATTCATGATGGCTTGAACCTCTTCTACCCTTCAAACTAACTTCTTCTACAAACCAAGATTCATCCAACCTCGAATCACTACCTGGGAACACTCTTAAAGGATAATTCAACTTTAAGGTTCAACAAGGGATTCTAAGTCTTCAAAATCTTAGATTGTCTCCTCCAACTCTTCTCCTCAAGGCATCTTCCACGCTCTGATACCAATTGATGCAGAGGTGGGAATGGTGGACTTTCAAAATGAAGATTTGAGGGACTCAAAAATGGTTCTATCCAATACCAACTATTTCTTCTCTAGGATCATCCACATTGATCCAACACACACCATGATAAATCAGAGTGCACAAGTAACTTTTTGTGCCACCACCCACTCTACACCTTTGAAATACATTTCACATCCCTCAACACCAATCTAATACAATTAGGATCAATAACTATGGATATCTTCTCACAAAGAGGAACTCCCTACTCATTCCCCACACAATACCTAATCCCTTCACAAAACTTCCCAACACATTCATGAAGGAAATTCATCACAAATAGCCCTGTCGTTGTCCCTTACATAGACCCTAACACAGACATTAATAACTTTTTATTCTGAACATATTGCCTTGATCACTTTGGTCAGATTTGGCTCCACCTGGTCCTCTCCAACATATCCCAAATTTGGTCAAATCCAATGGTTAATTAGTGAGAAATGTCCCCCGTACTAAGACTATTTGTTTTCTATGACAGTCATTCCTGTATTTCCCATATCCAAGAGTTCTTTATGCTTAAACTTCACAAAAAAAACATAAACCATGGATAGGAATGAATATTAACATAAACCATAACTATTAAAATCCATTTACAATAATTTTGCAGAGAAAGAATATTTTTTGGGACTCCAATATGTGGATTGTATCCTCATGGGCAGAAACAAGGATGTTTGCATTGAATTTACATTTTATTGCATAAAATACATATTAAATTGTTTCTTTTGACTCCAAACTCTCTTCCAATATCTTCCCTATTCTTCTCTCCTAAGAATCACATTCACACACCACTAATAGCCTTCCAAACCGGTTTCCAACCTCCTACCAACCGTAAGCAGTCAGTTATATGACTATTACCAGTTGGTTTTTTTTTATTATGTTTTGTTATCTAGTTGAAAACTTGTTGTCAACTTAGACAACCACTTACCACTTAGGCATTTATATCATTTCCTTAACCTTTTTAAAGGTTTATCACACCCTTAAACACCTTAAACCTTCTAAAACCCTCCTACAAGCCTCACTAGGCCTTATTTTGCCAATATAGGCAATTTTCACATTTTGCACTCTAAGTGCATTTACATCAATTTTGATCGCTCTATTAGCCATTTTACAAATATTATAGACCTTATAGGCCTTTACATTCCCTTAATATAATAGGATCAACAAGATGACCCTTAATGACCCCCCTAGGTGCATTGTAGCCTTTGTAGTTTAGGCTCATTACATTAAAACGAATCAAATACAAAATGGATCATAGATCCAATTACATTCCCTTTTGATCTTTCAAGATCACTTTGATCTTCATGAGTCTTCATGACTCTCCACTTTGATCTTCATGAGTCTTCATGACTCTCCTCTCATGCCTTTGCTAGGGTGCCCTGCACCACTTGTGGTCTTCAGTTTGATGAGATTCTCGGTCAATGTGAACCAACCGTTTGATCAAGGTGATGAGGTTTCACAGATGGAGGGGGTTATTTTAGAATAGTGTTTCATTATAAATATACCTAAGATGATGATCCTTGATTTAGGATGAAAGGTAAGAAACTCAAAAAGAGGCTAGGATACCAAGCAAAGGATGTGCTTTCTAGGATAATTAGGATTTCTTAAAAGCTGATGCAGGGTTGCTAGGATTGATCTAGGACTTGTTAAGATTGTTTTAGGATTAACTAGGATGGTTTAGGATTTCTAAGGGATGGTTTAGGTTTGAATGCATATTTATGCTAGGATTATGCTGTGTGATGTGTGATGTGATTCTAGGGATGACAACTAGGGAATTTCTAAATGCAAGCTAAGTGGTCTAAGAAGAGGAAGAGTGACTGAATTTAGTGATAAAGATGCTCGTCATACTGTGTGATATCAAGTATGAGTGTTTGTATGAACAACTTGATGATAGGTTGGGTTGGTGTACCTCTCAAAGTGAATGAAGGCATTGTTGGTGCGGAATTTCTGCAAAAAGAAAAGAATTTTGTAGTTGTATTGGACCCTTTTGTAGCCTACACGCTTATGGTTCTCTTTCTCAATGGATTATAAGGATATGTTGATATTGCTTTGCCTATTTGGTGATGGTCTTCTATTGTCGGTAGATATGAGGCAAAGGAGTTTTCACTTTTTGATGCTTGGTAAAAGGGGACATGAGTTCAATCTAATACTATTTTAGGATTAGGCAGTGACTACGACAAGTGTGCCTTTAATTGTTTTTGCTTTTGGAACAAGTGATGAGATTTTTGGAGTTTTGTGAGAAAAAAGTCTTGCAAGAGGCAAAGAAACCTTATAAGAAGCATAAAATGTTGATTTCCTTGGCAAAAGGACTTTCAAAACTTCCAGACTTGTGTATGTTCAATAATTGTTTTGCACAAGGATTGTAACACTGAAAACATGTACAAGCAATTTCTACCTTAAGGATGCGGTGAGCTTGAAAACCTTTGTCTGCATATGTAGGCACACACACAAGAGCTAATAAGAATACAACCACTATCAAGCACGTAATGACTCCATGATGTCATATTAGCTGACTCCAAATGCTTAGGGTGGCACAAATGTGTGAATGTCTCAGGGAAGTTACTATCTTCCTTGCCCATTCGATTATCAATCTTTTGGGGATGGATCTTGTAGGTTACTAGATTTATGAGTTGCTAGTATTTTTGTGGTGTCCCCGCAATCAGTTTGTATGATGTGAATCACTTAAGAGCCTAGTTCAACCATGCCAGTATGCTGAGGATATTCACTTAGTATGGACTACCATTGAAAATGACCCACTCGAGCTTGAAGGGATATAGACAGACCTTTAATTCCACCTTATTTCTATACTGGCTGAAGGGTTTACCAGTTTGGGGTCATTCTCCAGAAGGACTCATGCTTCTTCTAGACAAGCCCCTCTAAGAAGACTTAGAAAAAGATCAAACATTTACAATCACCTTTCTCTTGCACCAAAGACCACAAAATCTAGTGGGAGAGGATAGTGCGTGAAGTGAGGTTGTGATCTACAAAATTTTTGTGCAAGTGCACCAGAAACACATAACACAAAGTTAATCTTTTGATAAGTTAGGCAATGTTTGATCCGATCTAGTGCAGAAATGAACTCGCAAGTTTGTCCTTTTTATGTGCACCAAAATGAAATCTTATTTTATTTTTTCAGTTCATATTTATGCATTCAAGATGATGTTTGATTGAGTTGTTCATTTTTAAACCCAAATTTGAAATGTTCTGATTTACCTGTTTAGTTTTTAGGACTCAAATTGAAATGTGCTTGATTTTCCTTGTTCATTTTTAAAACCCAAATTGAAATGTTGATTGAATGTTCATTTTTTTAGATCCAAAATGAAAGATGTGATAGATTGTCCAATTTTAAAGTCCAAAAAGTGAAGTGTTTGATTGTTAGTTCAATTTTAAGATCCAAAAACAAGATGTGTGATTTGATTGTTCAGTTTTAAACCCAAAATCAGATGTTTAATTATTTGTTTTCCTTAAAGCATTCAAGATTTTGTGCATGTTCATTTTAAGCCCAAAAAAGAAATGTTGACTTTGACTTTTGTTGACTTTTGAATTTTGTTGACTTTAACTTTTGTTGACTTTGACTTTTGTTGACTTTTGACTTTTGTTGACTTTAACTTTTGTTGACTTTGACTTTTATTGACTTTGAAACCCAAAACCAAGTGTGAAATGATGTGAGTACATACACTATTCTTTTTAAACACCAAAAATGTTAAATGGGAATTTTTTAATTAAAATATTATGTGCTTTCTTACCAAACTAGATGGCTAACATGTAGACCTGTAAAAAAAAAGTTAGTAAGAGTGCATTATTGTAGGTTTACAGTGCCTTCCCCCCATGTTTTTACAAATAATGGTCCTAGTGATATAGACCATATTTCAACAAATGGGTAATGGAGAGAAAATAGAAAGAAGATAGATGGAATATAGTCTTCTTGTTTGTGTATCAGTGATATTCGTGGAAGCGTAATAGAGAGAAAGTAGAAAGAAGATAGAAGGAATATAGTCTTATTTCCTTTTTCACCCTGCAAAAGGAAATAAGAGATTGTAAAACATACTCAAACAACAAAAGCACATTAGCTTAGAGGGTTAGTTTGCAAGAAAAATAATGAAAAAGAATCCATGAAGTGGCTCCCACCGGGCATGCTAGAATGTGAGCTATGAAGATTAGGTGTAAAGGAGCATAATAATAAATCAAAATACTCAACAACTAATAATCTAAACTACATACATGCTAAGACATAAAATGAAAACTTGAAATAAGCTAAATGAAGAAAGTGCAAACCTCCTACAAGCTCATTCAAGCTCCATTTTGTTCATTGGATTTGTCCTTTTTTTGTGTATGTGTGCTCATGCATGTGCTTCAAGATTCAATTTGTGATCTCAAAATAGCATTATAACTCTTCTCTAAAATATGGATTTATGATTTGCTCTCAAAATAGCATTATAACTCTACATGTAAGGTGGATGAAATTATGAAGGAATGAGGTTTCTTTTATAGAAAATGGGTGAGGAATCAAGGGTTAGGATGCAATCTCGAGGAGAGGCCCAGATGCACCTAGAGGAGAGCACATGGATTATGCTTCTTCAAGTGCATCATATTGTGACAAGTGTCACAATATGATTGGGCTGAAAAGAGGGAGGAATGTGACCATTTAGGGAAGAGAGCCAAGATGACTCTAGAAGGTAAGGTTATTAATGAGGGTGTAAGGTCCTTAATGAGGAGTGTAAGAGGCATTAATGAGGATTCAAGAACATTAAATGCACTTGGATGAGGATGGCTTGAGAAAGTTGACTTTGGGGAAGGGATTAAATTCCTAATCCAAAGATTAGGAATGTGACATCATTAGGGAGAGTTTAGGATTAGGATTAGGGTTAGGATTAGGATTATGATGGGTGAAGAGGTTGGGATTACTTTGAACTCTGAGTTAGGTGGTTGAGATTGGTTAGGTTAGCATGTGTGAAGGGGTTGGGTTGAGTTAGAACTTAAGGTTAGGTGGTTGGGATAGGTTAGGTTAGGGGTTAAAGGGAATATTAATGAATTAAATTACATAAATAACATATTCATTCAATAATAGGGAAATAGGGTTTTAACTAATTATTAAGCCATTGGTTTCTTTTAATAATTAATCAATACAATAGCCAATTAATTGAATTAATTAGGGCTAGGGGATGACATAGGTAAATTAGGTAATACTTAATTACTTAGCTGATATGTCCTAGAAGGCACTAAATATGATTAGATGTGTTAATCAGATTTAGGTGTCTACAGGTAGTCCTCTTACTCTATTCTTCTTACTCACTTTGATTAAGTTGTCAAAAATAACATGACAAAGCCTTTTGTGTCATAACCAAACATCTTCAACTTTAGCAAACATGCACCTATTCATAGAAATATCAAGATAAAATAAATTACCTTTAGATTATTCTCCAATAGCAATCAGACTATCCTTCTTATCAAATAATTTCACCTTTCCATATTAGAATCCCAGTCGGTGACTTGTATTATTTAACTATACAGCACTCAACAAATTATACTTTAATCCTTCAACCCAATAAACATCATCACATCTTGTGTTATTCAGTAGTATTTGAGAACCTTTTCCTTTCACAAGATATGGAGCATCATTAATAAATCTAACAAATCCTCCATCATGCTTTTCCAAGGAAATAAACTTAAGTGTGTCATGATTCATGTGATGTGAACAACCATTATCTATAATCCATGTTTCATTCTTACTTGTGATATTAGGGCTCTTGGTTCTTCTTCATCAGAATCATCTTTAATAGAAACATAAATAACTTGTTTTCCATCATCACTTAGTCCTTTATTAGTAATATGAAAAGATTTCTTACCTTTGTTTTTGTAGTCTCTGAATCTCCTGAATCTATTTTCTCTTTTGTCCTTATCTCTTTTATGTCTATTTTCCTCCTTATCTTTCTCAAGGCATTTAGATGTGAAGTGACCAATTTTATCATAATTAAAATATTTCAAGGGTAACTTACCTTGGTATTTGCCTTTGCCTCTTTGTAGCCTTCTAGCCAACAAAGCTTCAAATTCTCTTTCATTCTCATCACATTCAGTAATAAATCTTCAAGACCTTTAGTAGAACTATAAAATTTCTCACTAGCACTGCTCAAACATCCATCTCTAGCTGCAACTTACCTAGATTTTCCAATCTTTAAAGTAGACTTAAGTTCATATTACATCTTAGATGTAGCAGAAAACTATTGTCAAAATTATTTAACTCAAATGCAGTTAACTTACCAATAGTAGCATCCAGTGAAGCATTCATCTAGGGAATAGATCTTAGCTCTTGTATAGCAGATACATGAATATCATAACTTGGTAGTAGGGTTCTCAACATATTTCTTGTAACATCATCCTCTATTATGATCCCACCAGCTCCTTTGATAGAATTAACAGTCTCCTTAAGTCTTGTACTATACTGTATTATGTTCTCTCCTTCTTTCATCCGCATAGAGTCAAATTTACCTCTTAAAATTTTTGCTTTAGCCTTCTGAACATCTTGATCTCCACCATAGATCAAAATAATCTTATCCCACATTTGTTTCAAATTAGTGCATCCATAAAGTTCATCATATTACTGGTCGGTAAGTGTAGAAGCGATCTCAATCATAACTTGTGTGTGTTCTTATTTCTATCTTTTCTCTTTGATTGTCAATAGTTCAGTAGTCGGTGCAACATATTAATTATCAAGAAAATGAAGTCCATATTCTCCTACTCCATACACATGCAACATCATTCTACTTTTCCATGTAGAGAAATGATCCCTATTCAGCTTCAGTGTATCCCTCTTATAAATCTTTAGATCTTAACTCAAGTCCTTTTAAACTTATCACTTTAGAGAAACTAGCTTTGATACCAATTGTTGGTCCACCTAGAGGGGGGTTAATCAGAAAAATCAAAATTTAGTGCTTAAAACTAAAATTTTTGAATCACTCGGTAAAACTAAATGTAGTAGACAACCGATTCACCAAATAACTTAAGATCATAAACAATAACACATCTTAGATACATATGAAAATCATTCAAACTTAGTAACATCATATTAACTCAGTTGAATCTAGATTTAACTCAGTTGACACCAAATTTAATGAGCAAACCCAATTCGGGAAAAATCTCTATGGGAATTGTGACCCACAATAAAAATATACCTTTCTGAAGTATGCTCGGTTGGGAAATTATCATGTTAAAGATTAAAAAATAAATTTTCTAAATGTGACCCTATTAGGGGATTTACCTGAGATCTGTTAACATCTTCACTCTGTTAAAAGTGGCCTTGTTAGAGGTCTTTAAACACTCTTTTGTAATATCACTAAGTCTAGGTTTTACAAATAGGATGGTTAAATCCGCTTGGTTAAGAGATTTATCTGTTACAAATAACAATAAGAAATAATAGACTTTGATATGTAAATATAGAAACTACCTTTTCTTATGTCAGATCCTTTACGCTCAATTGAATATTGGCATCACATACTTCATTGATCTCTTTCTCAGACTACAGATTCTTCAATCTTTATTTCTATGTTCTGCTCGGTAAATGTTGTTCTTCAGTTTATTCTTCTTCTATGATCAACTCGCCAGTAATATACATATTGTATTCATATTTCTCATTCTTTATATATACACACTTTTTCCTTTTAATATCCTTAATTAGATTTTCCTATTGAAAATAATGGGAAGTATGTACTGAGAGGGGAGGGGTGAATCAATACCTCTAAATTTTTTATCTCTTTTAACCTTTAACCATTGTGTAATCAATTGTATAACCAACCATCTGTTCTATACTATCTTTGTGTAAGATATATCAATTCACAAACTTAACAAACATGTAAACATTCATAGAAGCATTCATGAAATGTAATAACACATAACACAAGATATGGTAATGCAACAGAAAACCCCTGTTAGAAGGTAGAACCTGTGGTGGGGATGACACTCACAAAAAATTCACTATCTACAGATTGGAAGGGGTCGGTTAAGGCTTACAATTTGATCACTTCTGATGATCTACCATGTTAGGAGTATTATGTGGAGATTGGTTAAGGTATACTCTGTTAAGAGCTTTAGAAACATTGTTTAGTGTGGACTCAGTTAAGATATTTACAATAGGATTGTTAAATCCACCTTTCTTGAAAGGATTTCTTTTATTTGCTACACTTGTTAGAATGTAGAAAAAAATACTCATTGACCTGAGTGTATGCAATCTACAATTGCTGATTATAGATCTATTCAAGATTACATGTACAAAGTATCACTTAGTGTTGTTCAATAATACCTTTGTTGCTCAATAGCCTTGGTTCTTGGTTCTTGATAACCAAATTCATCTTTTGTTGTTCTTCTTCTTGAAACTTTTAGTTTGATCCATAGATGTGCTCGTAGGATAAATTCATCCTCTCATCCATGTCAGATGAATGATTACAACATCTATTTATACAATAGATTGACCTAATAAAGTTTCATGTATTATAACCTTAACTCTATGATCAAAGGTTTACAACTTGACCTTGATCTCCTAGTTTGCATTTTTTAAATTAGTTAGACTGATTAAAAAAATTATAATTATGTTTCTTGTCCCTTAAGTAATAGTTTAAAAAAAAATCAAAACTCTAAATATAAAACATGAGTGTTTTATCTGACATGGAAGTCAAATTCACTTTTCTCAGGATGTAACTGACTTTCAGTGTCTAATGCTCAATTTACTCTGAAATCAGTTTGACTATCTTTTGGTGTTCCTTTGTTAAACTGTCTATCAGGTTCCCTTTCTCTATTAGGTTCCTCTGTTTCTTCTCTTTTGATTTATAGTGTAACCTACTCATCGGGTTCCTTTGTATCATCTTCAGGTTACACTTTCAGTTTGAACTGAAAACCTGACTTTTGGTGTAGTGTAACCGATGGTTTAAACAACTATTTTCTCTTTTCATACTAATGGAAAAACTTATGTAATCAATATCCCCCTTTGACATTACTATCAAAAACTAATATGTGCAAAATACTAAAGTATTTAGTATGTACACCATGTATATAACTTAGTCATTTCATGACTCTCCCTATGCATATGCTGGTATAGTATAGTATATGTGTATGCACACTTGTCTTTATACTATCTCTTCTTTTTACCTTGTCTTTTGCCTTTATGCTATATTTTCCTTTTTCCCTTTTTACTATATGCTTTGTACATATCATTTTCCTTTTCCCCCTTTTTTGATAGTAAGGGAAAAGGTGTATACCTATAGCTTATAAAAATATGAGAGTGAGAGGTCTTCATTTCCTCCATCAGCTTCTCCCATTTCTCCTTGAGATGCTCAAGAGCCATATGCTCTTGTGTGATCCTGACATGCATGTCGTAGATGTTTTTTTCTATGGACATCTCGGGGCTTGCAATTAGCTATCTTACAGAATGTATGTGTTGTTGCAAAAGTGTGAGGTTTGGTAAAAGTTGAGCTTGTAGCTCGGTAACCTCTTCTCTGAATTGTGATTCTACTTCCCAAAGTTCTTGTCTTAACCTTTTTATTTCAATAATCTTCTCATAATGCAATTTGATTGAATTTCCATCTATGGTTAGACTTTTTGCACTTGCATGTAGATCAGAATCAATCTTTGCAATCTTATCACTATTATCCTTAGTGAACTTGTCCAAAGTGCATAGCTTTTGAATTAAGGAAATATATTCAGTAATGATTGGATCTAATTAATTAGTCAGTTCTGAAAGCTTTACTTCATTTTTTCTGCCACTTCTTGGCTGATATTTTCTATTATTTTATATTGAAACTTCTATTATGCTCGTTCCTCAATCGCCTTATCTGCATCTACATTTTGTGTTGTGATGGCATCGGTGAGAACCGAAAGTTGATCCAAAATGGGTGCATTGTGATCAAAATCTATGTTGGGAAATATCTAGTTTAAGATATCCCCTGTGGTTGTAACACCCCAAAAATGACATCTTGCAACCCTAACCAATTTTGTTGCATTTGTTGTTCTTCTGAATCATCAAAGTCCTATTGTACTAGGCAATTCTGAGTTTTGACTGACTCTACTCAACCAGAGTGTCAAATGCAGAAAATCCTGAATTTGCATTAATCATACATTATGTTTAATTCCTAAATATTTATTGACTAAACAAACCCTATGATTGAATTAATTTAATTATAAAGTCCTAGCACTTAAATTAAATTAAATTCACCCCTTTTAGCTAAAACACATAAAAAAGAATTAAATAATATTTAATTATAAATAAATATCCTCATTTCAATAATTGAATTTAATTATTCATATAATTGAGAAAAACACATTTATGAGGTCATATTCTATTTATTTAATTAAATATTCTCTCAAAAATCTTCTCTTCAGTTCAGAAATGGAAGTTTTGAATTAACTGTGCTTTAAAGAGAAAGAAAACAATTAAAATCATAAATAAAATAGTTAAAATCAAAGAAATAAAAATAGTTAAAGCAAAGGGAAAACAATTTATTGTTTTCTTTTAAAGAAAGCTTTCTATTTTAAACTGGCTTTTCTATCTATTTTATTTCAAGAAGGAAACTTTCTATTTTGATCACCTCCGAGTCTATAAAAAAACTCTCATTCCTTATTCAAAACCCCTGGAAAAAATATGCATTGTTAGAATACTGAATTGTTGCTACATCTCATTTCTAGTTAAAAGAGTTCATTTGCAATATAATAATTTCAATTTCTTAGAATAATTGCATTGAAATCATGTCTTAGATTAATCTTGCATCTTTCAATTCTTAGAATAATCTTGCATTTGCATTGCATTCATGGAAAAAAAATCCTTCATTCTTAGATTGGTCTATGGTTGTGAGACTCTCATTCTGAGAGCTATTCGAAACCCCATCTAGCTAGAAGGCAACATGTTGAATCATACAGGCATGCAGGATGAATAACTCATATTCACTTCTTTATGTGGTTGACGAACAAGGACTATGTTGAAGTGTATGGTTGAATAACAAGGCTAATTTTACCACATACATTTCTGGCGCCCACCGTGGGGCTCAAAGTTATACTTTCTGGCCTCATTTTTACACTTTTTGATCAATTCTAGTTTTTGCTTGTACGACTCCATGATGAAAGTTCACGTGAAATTTCTCTTATAAATATGTGACATTTTGCAATTATATGCATTTCTTCACATGTATAGCTTTAAATTTCAGTTTTTGATATCTCTATTTTTTCTAACTTTTGACCACTAATGGTTTATGTTTGCTGTTGACTGTGCTTTTCTAGTTTTATCTCTGAAACAGCTTAACAGTGGTTTGCAAGATGCTAAAATGAAGAAATAAATTACAAACTACTAACGTATTTACTACAGGACGCTTGTTGAAGACATGCGTGTTTTCACAAAATGAATCATTGTCTTGCATGATTGAAGTGTTTTCTAGATTGTAATTCCAAGAACTATATGAACATATCCTCTCCCCTCTCCTTTATGGATCTTGGGTGTAGGAGAAATTCATATGATTCTTCTAGTTTGGCTACCTCCCAAGAGCTTTAGCAGAGCCAGTGAGAGTGGATGCCCAACCAGTAACAGGCTAAAGCTAAGCCCTTCTTAACCGGTATATAAAAAATGCCATTGCGATTAATCTCATAATGGATAGGTGTCAATTCATTGTGGAAACCAAAATATCCTCCAGTACCCTAGTGGTGCGTTAAAGTCTTGACATCGTTAAGGTGAAAGCCTTGCTTTGAAAGGATTGGGAGAGCCCCCTTTATTGGGAAAATGACTTGATCACAACCACCTGAACGGATGTCCTTACTATAAACTATTGTTATAGTATCCAAAAAACCCTCTATCTGTTGGTGTAGAAGGTCAGAGATCGACTAAGATGCCCCACACTTTTACGGCTCTTAGCAGAGACAAAATCCCTTTGGAAAGTAATTCCTTTCGGGTTCAAAGCTTGGTGTGCCTGAGAAGTGAGTGCACATGTAAGGAGGAGCCCATGCCTCCAAGCTTCTAAGTTGTCCACTAAGAGTAGGCGCAGCTAAACTTTGGTTCAAGTGGGGATTTAATAGATACTACCCTGGCTATCATAGGATTGTGATGTGTCTATTCTGGTACTACAAACATTCTATTTAATGTGTTTTACGTGGGTGTATCATTTAAACAATCAAAACAAATGTCATATCTCACAAACTGTCAAACTGGAACATGTCCAAAATGATTTGTAACTCAAACTCTCTGTCAGAAAATAACATTATCTTGTCTTAGGAAATGCAATATGGTCTTAACTATTTGATTCTATAGACTTTAATTTGTCAAAACTACCAAGTCTCATGCGACATTCTACCATCTTCGCATCAGTATCTGAGAAAGTTCACGTGACGTGCTGGCAATCATCGTGTGACATTTTGCAATCTTGCTATTATTCTATTCACCAGTTTGTCATCATTTTTTTGCGTGGGACTACATAGTTTCACATGTGCCTATGAGAATATTTGTGTGAGAAAGTAATTCTTTGCGCAAGTCTGAAGCCTTTTGTCAAAACAACGAGCAATTTATCGTCTGTCCAACGTACCTCTACTAAATCTATTCTCTGATTTGGGTCTGTTTATCTGCCCTCTATCCGCACACAGTTTGCAACTTGGTTTCTTGGGTTGAGAATTACGTGATTCTTACTTAAACTGGTCTCATCTCATGTCTTTTGGTCTATTTCATCTATGTTTTCATGCCTTTTGTCACAATAGTCACCTCTTGGCTGTTCTAGCCTCATTTTTGACGATTTGCACCAAGGATACTTCACCTTTTGGCACTTTTTGTGCACTTTCACTTTGAGACAATTTCAAGTGTGGTCCTAGTTCACATCCCTTGTACAATCTTTGTCTATGACTGTTACAACTCAAAGTGGAAAAATATTCCCTTTAATCAATCAAGACAAATCTGTGCTTTCCACACCATTGCTGGCTACATCTAGTTAGGAATCATCTCGATCTCCCTCTCTGGTACTTTGACCTTACATCAAACAGTCATTTCTAGTGGATTTTAGTTAGGTTCGAAACCCTTTGTTCCAAGAGGATATAAATTCTGAAAACACTCAACCTTCTCATACTGAGTCTTTACACTTTGAACACTTTCATTCTAGCAAGATGACAAATCATGACCAATTAGGTGAACATATCAGAGGTGATCTCTCTAAAACCAGGGGTAAATTCTCTTTTCAACACCCTCCTCCTGATGAAGAGAGAGAAATAACCCAAGGGCATATCTTAGACACTCACAATAATAAAAAATTCATGAGAATGATGACGGTCCTAATGAAAGAAGAAAAGGAGAAATACCTTATTGAATTGGCCAACCAAGGAGCCAAACTCTCCTCTGATTACAAGGTAGAGACTCCTGTTGAGAAAGAGGAAGAAACTAAAAACTCCCACCTGTAAAATCAAATGCAAGGCATGCAAGAGAAAATCCTTCAACTCATGAAGGAAAAAGAAAAACCTACCATTCAATTCACACTGGAAAGCATTTGTCCATTCCCATTTGATAAGATTCTATGCATGCCTCCTTTTCCCAAAGGAGTTGAACTTCCCAAGTATGATAAATACTTGGGTATATCTGATCCCTAGGATCATTTGAGAGATTTTGGTGGTCTCTCTATGGAGTTTATACATGACACAACCTATCTCATGCATCTCTTCCCACGTAGTTTGGGAGGGTCAGCTATGGAGTGTTTCTCTAGACTACCAACTGGCATCAAATTTTTTGATGAAATTGCCAATTTATTTCTACAACACTATTCTCACAACATCCAACATCCAGTTCACATCTGAGATCTTTGCAAATTGAAATAGAATCATGGGTAATCATTCTTGACATTTCTCCAAAGATGGACACAACTTTATACATGATATTCTCGCAAAATACCCGAATCCAAAAAGTTGGATGTCTTTCTAGATAATCTTCTTCCCAACTTTGGGTATTAAGTACAACTGCAAGGTCATCTAACCTTCGATGACATGATTAAGAAAGCTATGAGAATTGAGACATTTATGATCAAGAAAGGAGAATTTACCTTACACAAGGAAAATAAACAAGGGTCTTCCTCCTCAAGAAAAGATAAACCCAAATTTCCCAACAAGAACCAAAATGTTGTGAATGATGGAGTTG
>MU227184.1:3552389-3570549 GCA_018584345.1 Thuja plicata
AAAATCCCCACTTAAAGCACTTTATTTGTTGAAAAAGGCAGTAAATTAAATTAAATTAAATTAAAATCCCTTTTTCATCACATCTTCCTAAGTGGTGGGTTTTTGCCTCTTAATCTCAACCATTGATTATTTCTTTTTACCTCTTAATCTCAATTGTTCACTTTTCTTTATAAGGAAATCTCTCCTTCTCATTTTCATATTAGGTTTTTATAGTATTGTTATGTTGCAGGTTTGGAGAGCAATTTTGGAGGAGGATTTGAGCATTCAAACTTGGATATTGTAACTTCTCTCTTCGTGTCTTCTTTTTGTTGCATCCATGGCTACTCATGTAGATTAGATTCATGTTTATTTTCATAGATTAAACTTGCATTTGTATTTCTTTTCATAGAATAATCATGCTTTGTTATCATCTAGATTAATTTCTTTTTATACATTGTTATCATATAGAGTATATTTCATTTTCATGCATTCGAATCTCTCGTTTCATGGTGTACCTGCATAGGCCCTAACTAGGTCAATCTGAGGGCCTCCATTTCAAACCTTTGCACTCCATGACTAGAGAGATATGGATCGATATTTGAGGCCTCATTCTTGAGCAACCTTGGATGGAATGATTCATAGAAGTGTGTCAACATTTTAGCACATGGCTATAACAAGAAAGTTCACCCAAGGGACTTCCAAGCGGGTGACCTTGTTCTGAGGGAGAACCCTAAGAATCAACATCATATCCAGAAAGGAAAATTTGAACCAAATTGGCTTGGTTCGTATGTTGTCACTACAGTGTTTGGGTCTGGCACTTATCAAATTTCTACTACTAAGGGAGAACAACTCAAAGAGCCCATCAACGCTCTTCATCTGAAATGGTTCTATAGCTGAGACATCTTCAGTATGCTCATGTATATAGTAAAGTCCTAAAAAAATGATCATCTTAGTGAAAACCTAGCGATAGGCACTTTGATGTATCTCCCAAAAAATCATATATTCCAAAAATACAAAAAAACTAAAAATTTAAAAATACAAAAAAAGAGAAAAAGAAAAAAAAAGTGTCATTGATGAAAACCTGGCAAACAGGCATCATGGTAGCAAAAAACAAAATTCTGCCAAAAAGGTGAAAACCTGGTAAACAAGAACCTCTTGTTCCACATTGCTATATCTATCATAGCACCACTTGGCTCTACGCATTTTATTTCCTACTTTGCTTCTTTCCTGCTTGCATTTGTTTTTTGCATGCTTTTAGTTACCCGTCAAGACACCAACTTACATGGATTGAAATTGGTCATACTCTTGGGACAACCCTCCTCGTCTTGGGGACACTGTCCTATTACCTTTTGGGATCTACTTCATGACAGTCACTAGTGGTTCTCACTATGTCTACCTACTATCACTTAGCTTCAACTGAGTTCTCTCTCCTTGAGAATCTCCCTAACATCAGTCACCAGTAGTTCTCACTGCATCTACCTACTGATGTCAAGCTAGTACTGCAATCTCTTCACTTGAGAATCTCTCTCATGTCAATCACCAGTGGTTCTCACCGTGTCTTCCTACTATCAACATACTATTGAGATTTCTCGCATCCATTATAGTTGGAATTATACTCAAACACTCTATCTATTGATACTCGGTCTTTATGATTCTTTGTTTTAGTTTGTACATAGCTTTCAGTCACTTTCATGACTTTTTGGTTCCTTTGTGAACCCTACTGAATTGCCACTGATTCAATGCCATATGCCTGGGGGAAACCAAATCTAGTTTTCTCTCACAACATATGTCAAGTTAGTCATCATTACTTGGGGGAATGGGTCCCCAATTTGATCACATCTTTGGTTTACACCTGAGTCAGTAATCTTGTCACTTCTCAAGGACAACTCACTACTGACACAAACTGGTGTTTTTCAACACCACCATAAACAATGTTTTTCAACACTATCTTTAGCCACATCTATTTTTTCAACACACATTGGATATCTCAAAGGTAAACATCTATCGATAACAATCAAACACAATGCACTCACAAGCACAGTGGTGTTTTTCAACACCTATACACATACATATTCAAAAAATTTGAAACTGGCTGAGCTGTGATTGAATCTTTCTTTGTATGTTGTCTATTCTCATGGATTTCATCAATATTTTCTTTGTCTACTACTTTTTGGTGTAGTCCCAATGATCCGACAATGTCAAATAAATAGGGTGTATGTGATAAGAGCTCCCGCACTAAGGTGGAATAGCCTCACATCCCTTGATCTTGTTTATTTGTACACCATGGTGAGGTTGGTACTATCTCCTTGACTATTATTGCTCTGTTTGTTTACGCATGATCACACTCATGGTTATCTTGGTTTTGAATGCCTCGATACTGGTGTACTCTTGCAACATTAATTGGAAATAATGTTCAGGTCATCTTGGCTATTGTGCCCTGGTGCTTACATTTGTTTCCTACATTTTATCCAATGAAAGTCATATTCATATTCTTATGGTAATAGTGGCACCAATAAGGATTTTATCAACTTCGATGTTCCAAAAATTCTCAATGATGATGATTATACGATGGGTCTGACAACCATGTCCTAGGGATTGCATCTAGCATAGGACTGCATTTTCATTCTAGACTTGCATTATGGCAGCACTTCGATGTTCACTTCATTGCGTTCACCTAGATTTGTACATTGAGGAGTTATTCTTCAGAGTCCTGGTTTCATCAAAACTACACAAGTGTTTGATCCTTGCTCTCCATCTTCAACTATATGCTCAACCCATTTTCAGGATCAAAATCAAAATCTGACACTCCTATATAGCTCAAAATTGCATTTTAAAATTTTTGGGACCGAAGCGATCGGACGCTTGTGCAATCGACTTTCTGACATTGCTTTCTTGTTAGAATCATATCTAATCAACATTTTCTCAAATCCTTGACTCTTTTCATCATAAGTCAACTCTGGTCAACTCTAGCCAACCCTAGTCAAACTTGGTCAACCAGACCTCAAAATCACTCAAAATTGCTTCTAAACCTTCCAGATTCTTCCGTAATCTATTCTGAGTTCTTCTTGATCTTTGATTTGACATCTATCTATGATTTCTCTCTCTCAATCACCATTATGATGTGTCATCTTTCCATTTCTCTCCTGATGGGGCAAGATGATTACATCATTAAATCTATTCCAATCACTCTGATCTGAATTCCAAAGTCCTCATTGCTAGGGGCATCTCATCACTTGGGGCTTGTTCATTTTTTCATACCTCACAGTCAAAACTGGGTGTTCCACGACTTTTAATCAATAGGGGCATCTTTGTTCCTTACATCTTGTCATCTATTAGGTATCAGGGAAATCTAACCCAGATCCCTGTAGATCAAGCTTTGTTCTGGAGATGATTCTCAAAATCTCAATCTATTAGGTATCTAAGCAATCTAACTTAGATCCTTGAGGATCAAGCTTCATTCTGGAAATGATTCTCAAAATCTTAATCTATTAGGTATTGGGGCAATCTAACCCTGACTCCTGAAGGTTGAGCCTCGTTCTAAGGACAATCTTTTGAAAGATACCAATCTATTAGGTATCTGAGAAATCTAAATTAGATCCTTAAGGATCAAGCTTTATTCTAGAGATGATTCTCAAAATCTTAATCTATTAGATATCGGGGCAATCTAACCTAGATCCCTAAGGATCAAGCTTCATTCTAGAGATGAACCTCGAAAACTCTACTTGACCTACATCTTGGAAATCTAACCTAGACTTTGGAGAGTTAAGCTCTATCCTAGAGATGGCTCTAAAATCTTCATCAATCGATCTTTGCATTATCAATTTTTTAAATCTATTCTTCTGTGCTTCAGGCATCATATGATTCTTTAAATCAATGCGTTGCTCGCACATCAATTCAAAGAGGGGCAAAATGTAACACCCCAAAATTGGCATCTTGCAACCCCAACCAATTTTGTTGCATTTGTTGTTCTTCTGAATCATCAAAGTCCTATTGTACTAGGCAATTCTGAGTTTTGACTGACTCTACTCGACTTGAGTGTCAAATGCATAAAATCCTAAATTTGCATTAATCATACATTATGTTTAATTCCTAAATATCTGTTGGCTAAACAAACCCTATGATTAAATTAATTTAATTATAAAGTCATAGCACTTTAATTAAATTAAATTTACCCCTTTTAGCTAAAACAGATAAAAATGAATTAAATAATATTTAATTATTAAATACATATCCTCATTTCAATAATTGAATTTAATTATTCAGATAATTGAGAAAAACACATTTATGAGGTCATATTCTATTTATTTAATTAAATATTCTCTCAAAAATCTTCTCTTCAATTCAGAAATAGAAGTTTTGAATTAACTGTGCTTTAAAGAGAAAGAAAATAGTTAAAATCATAAATAAAACAGTTAAAATCAAAGAAAGAAAAATAGTTAAAGCAAAGGGAAAACAATTTATTGTTTTCTTTTAAAGAAAGCTTTCTATTTTAAACTGGCTTTTCTATATGTTTTATTTCAAGAAGGAAACTTTCTATTATGATCACCTCTGAGTCTATAAAAGAACTCCCATTCCTCATTCAAAACCCCTAGAAAAAATATGCATTTTTAGAATACTGAATTGTTGCTATATCTCATTTCTAGTTAAAAGCTTTCATTTGCAATAGAATAATTTCAATTTCTTAGAATAATTGCATTGAAATCATGTCTTAGATTAATCTTGCATCTTTAAATTCTTAGAATAATATTTCATTTGCATTGCATTCATGAAAAAAAATCCTTCATTCTTAGATTGGTCTATGGTTGTGAGACTCTCATTCTGAGAGCTATTCGAAACCCCATCTAGATAGAAGGCAATAGGTCAAATCATACAGGCATGTAGGATGAATGACTTATATTCACTTCTGTATGTGGCTGATGAACAAGGACTATATTGAAGTGTATGGTTGAATAACAAAACCAATTTTACCACATACAGTGGTCTCCAGTACTAAGGAGTCTTGGTGCTGCTTTTTAAGCTTTTCTTGCAAAGCTTTCCGTTGATAGATTTATCCATATTCTTGGAGTGATTCAAAATCTAAAGTAGTTGGATCACACTTTGGTATTTCTATGATCTCATCAAGTGTGACCTCCAACTTATTCTTCTTGTTTTTCTTCTTCTTCTTTTGTAATGCACATGTATGTAAAACCATAGCCAGCTTCTCTGCTTGGTCTGATGTGCTACTTGATGGCTTTTATGGTGTTGTACCTTTTTCTTGATGCTTGGTGTTTTCCTTTTAGTTGTCTAAGGACTTATCCTTATCAACCTTTGGTGTATCTGCAACATCTCCTTTTGTGTCCTGAGGAGTGGTATCAACTGTCTTATCTTGATCACCTTTCTCAGTTTGCACTTCATCTACATCTTTCATTTGTGCATCTTTTCAATGTGATCTTCATAATTTTTGTTCTCCACCGATGACTACCTGTTCATTAGTTTTCTCCTTCTTTTCATCAAATGTATCTTTTTGTTCATAATTTCCATTATTTTTGGGTATGCTTGTTTCCTTCTCAGGTAACTTCTCCTTTTCCAAGATAATGTTGATATCTTGTATCAAGAGTGGTATCTGTCCTAGTATGTCTACCTGTGCTAAATTTATTGTAGTGTCCTTTTTTTTGGTTTGGTCCTTGACAACAATGACATCTTCATCTTTCTGTATCTCATATGTAGGATCTCCTATGGTAATATCAATAATTGTATTTTCTGGCCATGTTTCATCTTCAATGTCCATATCCTTTTTGCATGTTGTGTTAAATTAATCTTTGTTCCAATTCTACTATTGTGATATCACCATTAATTATAATAATTTGTTTGGGGATCTGTTTAGCTTGATCATCTTTGTTTTTTTTATTTTTGGTAAGAGCTATTTGTGGCTCAGGACTCTTATCCTTTTTAGGAATATCAAGTATCTTTCTCCATTCAGCCTCACTCTTCCTGTCTAGTTCAAGTAGATGTCCTTGAAGTACTTGATCGGCTCTTAAATTTGGTGAGAACCTAGTGGAGTGTTTCTTCATTACTTCTTCAATCTCCTCCATTTTGGATTTGGGAGGCATGACAGAAACTAGGGATCTTTCCCTAATCTATTTCTCAGAGTGTAAAGCAAATGTCCATCTTTTCGATAATCTATCTTGAAGTTCTTTTGGCATTTTATCTTCCAATTTTATTGGAAGATATTTGA
Organism: Thuja plicata; assembly: GCA_018584345.1. Taxonomy (NCBI): domain Eukaryota; kingdom Viridiplantae; phylum Streptophyta; class Pinopsida; order Cupressales; family Cupressaceae; genus Thuja; species Thuja plicata. The sequence goes on from MU227184.1 coordinate 3,558,583, forward strand.
ATATACAGATCATTTTTATAATTTCCTCTTCAATTTTATTATGATCCTTGTGATCCAATGTTAGACATTTCTTAATCTTACGATCATTGATTGTTCTTGATTTGATAATTGAAGCACATACCTCATTAATAGTTTCAGGAATCTTATTCTTTTATTTTTGGAAAGATTGATCCTCTTGAGTATCTTCAATATCTTCCTTGGTTAGGATTAATTTCCTTCTCCTCTTTGGTGCTTTGGTTTTTTTGGTTTGAGGTTTTCTTTTGTAGGTTCTTACTTGACCTTTCTTGATCGGTGAAGGACTTGCATCCTTTGTTGTCTGACTCATGGTCCTAGTTGCAGCAGTATTCCTAGGCTTCTTGGCTGGTGGAGGTAGTGGTGTATTTGACTCTATGGACTCTGTGTCACTCTCCTTCTCAGCTTCACTGATGGGTGACTGTCCCTCAGTTTCTTCTTTCTGTTTAGTTTCCTCTTCATTCACCAATAGCTTTTTCTTCAAGTTCTTAACCATATTATCTTTCTTCATGTCTATCTTTTTCACAACTAAGCTAGTTTTAATCCTTTCTTTGGCTTCCTCATAAGTTCCAAACTTAGGTTTTGATTTGTCCAATGGTTCATTAATCAATGCCTTAATACCATTTGATGCTTGATCTATATTCACCTCATAATCAATCGGTGCTAGCCATGCTATCCTCAGTATAGCTAGCTTTATGTGGGTGTAGTTAGTGTCCACCATAAAACATATTTTAGTCTTGTATTTCTCTACTAAATACTCTAGAATTATCATTCTTTTCTGCATTCTATCTTTGAATCCAAAAAAATATTCATCCATGATTGATTCAAAATTGTCTGCTAGTGATTTTATGAACTCACTAATTTGTGTGGTCACTAGTCTTGTAGTGTCCCATTTAACATTTCCTATTGATGGAAAGGATTCTTGGAAATAGAAAAATATGCACATTATCAAAGATCCAAACTTACATGAATCAGACTTTGAATCTCTTATTGTCTTCATGTTCTCTTCTAATTTCCTGAGTAGAAGTTCCGACAGATCCAATTGTATTCCCTTCTTGACAATCTTGTATGTTGTATCCACTGCTCTGGATGCAATATTGTTCATCCTTCTAGCCTGAAAGAACTTGTATCCTAAGACACATGCTCCCAATTTCAGATCATCATTGGTGATGGTGGATACCTTAAGTCCTCTTCCATCCCATTTAGCTCCTATGTTCTTCTCAATGTCAGCTTTAGGCGGGTGCTTTAGTGCCTTTACCTTATCGTTTATTAGATAACCGGTGATAGCGTGTATAACATCCCTGGTTATTGGTTTTGTCTCATCCAACCATAATTTTTGGTTATGTATCCTACTTAGTACTAACCGAATCCATTCGGTCTTGAACTCTTTCAAGAACCATAGGGAATTTGTGAGCCCTTTTAATTCAATGTATTTGTGCTCTTCCTTAATAGTGCCATCATCATTGCAAAGCTTCTTGAAAGCTTGTTCAATTTCCAGGTCATCTATTTCTGTGATCTTGCAATGTATCTATGCTCACACATCTTCAATGAGAAAAACCCTAGCTGGTATACTAGATAATGAACCAATATTGTTGGGTTGTGAAGAAACCTTGGGACATATCTTATACTTAGGTTCCTCACATGTTGAATTATTGATTAATTTGACCTTATTCTCCTTATCATTCTTGATCTTTGAGGTTCTAGACGTAGTTGCCATTATTTCTAAAATTAGAGATTTTTTGTGAATGAAAGTAGAGTTCTTGGTTATCTTTGTTACTTAATTCAACCTTTGTAGCTATTAGGGATCTATTTGGAGTGTTGTGAACCAGGTTGGAGTCGCTCTACAATGTTTTTGCTTTGTTCTCTAGTTTTGCTCTGTCTCTTTGCTTTAGTCACTTTGTAAAAAATGAAACCCTTCCATCATCTATTTATAGAATTTGCCCTAAGTTAAGTCATGAATGCTCAACCACTCCTTGGTGTGTGAAGATGGAGTTATCTGGTGATACACAACAACATTCTCGGTGATAACATGATGCTTCAGGGCAACTTTTAACTTGTTACGTTCACAGACAGATTTTGGTGTGTGGCGAAGATTACATGTCAACTTTCATGATTACCAACGGATCTCAGTTTGCACTTAGCAACTTAGATTTTATATGTTAACCAATGATTCTTGGTAAGTATAGACATTTTAGCTTTGTTTGTACACTAATGCATTTTGGTATGTAATGACTGACAAGATTGTTTTCACAGAATTATAACAAGTAATACCATAGTGCATTTTTAATCATGCTATCTTGGAATTTCATCAATGTATAATGGAATTGATGTAAAATGTAACTTGGTATAATGTAGTTCCATACTTACTTATTCTGCTTAGGTGGGGGTGGTGATGTCACCAGATCCATTGGATAAGGTGTCACCAATTGCATTGCTTGGTCCAGCTTCATCAGTGTTTGTAGCTTTCCTCCACATTTTGTTTCTCATGTTCCTGATGCCTTCAATGGTGTTTCCATTGGAAAAGGTGCTGGTCTCTGTCATTTGGTCTCTACATTCTTTCTTTAGATGACCAACTTTATGATAGTGTAGACATGCCATTATGGGGTTAGTCCAGCCTCTATACTTTCTTGTCCATTATCTTATACAGTTTGTAGCTATGTGACCAAATCTTCCACATGTTGTACAGTTTTCCCATGTATTGTAATCCCATACATATTGGTTACTGACTCTTTTCAGTTGATAGGAAGTTTCATTTTATTTAGGCTTCCATGCTTGCCTTTTCTTCTTCCAGCATTCAAGAGATGTGTGCCCATGCATTTTGCAAGAAGGACAGTATTTGTCCATGTAGGTTTCTTCTTTGGTTGTTTCACCTTAGATTTACATTCATATTCTTTATGTCCTTTCTTGTTACATTTATAAAAAATTCCTATGAATGAAAGTGTATATTTAGGAATACCTTTCATTTTTCTCCTGCATACATTTGATGTGTGGCCTTGCCTTCCACAGTGATGGCATGTCATCTTTATTTGTCTCAGATTTTCATAGACATTCTTTGGATCAACTTGGTTTGGTGATTCTTCTTTTTTGGTATACCCTAGTCTAGTATTATTATTGACTCTTCTTTGTCCATCAAGAAAATCATCCATCCTCTTGTTTCTTTCTTCATCTCTCTTTATTATTTCATTATGTTGTTTCTAAATTCTCAGTTCATGTTTTAGATTTTCATTTTCTTCTCTTAGCTCACCGATGGCTTCTATTCATTCAATGAGTTATGTATTGATTTTTTTTGCCTCTTGACTCATAAGAATAATATGATTTGTAATCTCATGATGATGTTCTGTAAGTCTTTTTATGTCTGACTCTTTCTCTTTTATCTTATTAGTAATCTTCCTTTTGTCATCAATTTCTAGTGTTCTTTCTTGCTCAACTTGTCTAGCATTGTTCAAGACATCAATCATTCTTACCATCTATGTCTCTTGACTGATTTGCAGAGATTTCACTTGTCCTGCCAGATGTTGATTCATTTAATTTAGATTTGTGATGCTTTCTTCTGATGTGTTTGATGCTTTGCTAGTTGTAGATCCTGAAGACTCAAATAGATATGGTATTTCTTCTTCTTGGTAATCTATTTCATTATAGTGAGATACCATAATCTTTATTTCATCTAGGAGTTGTCTCATCTTGATTTTATCTTATTTATATTACTCATAGAAGATTTGAATTTCTATCTTTTGATTCTCAATACTCTTTTCAAGAATGTACTTCTCCATTGTATGATATTTTCTCTTAAGTATTTAAACTTTCCAAAGAAGAGATCTAGCTCTGATACCAATTGTTGGAAATAATGGGAAGTATGTACTGAGAGGGGAGGGGTGAATTAGTACCTCTAAATATTTTAGCTCTTTTAACCTTTAACCATTGTGTAATCAATTGTATAACCAACCATCTGTTCTATACTATCTTTGTGTAAGATATATCAATTCACAAACTTAACAAACATGTAAACATTCATAGAAGCATTCATGAAATGTAATACCACATAACACAAGATATGGTAACACATAAAACCCCTTTTAGAAGGTTAAAACTACAGTGGGGATGGCACCCACAAAAACTTCACTATCTATAGATTGGAAGGGGCCATTTAAGGCTTACAATTTGATCACTTATGATGATCTACCCTATTAGGAGTATTATGTGGAGACTGGTTAAGGTATACTCTATTAAGAGCTTTAGCAACACTATTTAGTGTGCAATTGATTAAGAGATTTACAATAGGATTGTTAAATCCACCTTTCTTGAAATGATTTCTTCTATTTTCTACACTTGTTAGAATGTAGAAAAAAATACTCATTGACCTGAGTGTATGCAATCTACAATTGCTGATAATAGATCCATTCAAGATTACATGTACAAATTATCACCTAGTGTGATTGATGAATACCTCTGTTGCTCAATAGCCTTGGTTCTTGGTTCTTGATAACCAAATTCATCTTTTATTGTTCTACTTCTTGAAACTTTCATTCTGATCCGTAAATGTTCTCATAGACTACATTCATCCTCTCATCCATGTCAGATGAATGATTACAACATCTATTTATCGAATAGATTGACCTAATAAAGTTTCATGTATTACAACCTTAACTCTATGATCAAAGGTTTACAACTTGACCTTGATCTCCTAGTCTGCATGTTTTTAATCAGTTAGAATAATTAAAACAATTACAATTATTTTTCTTGTCCCTTAAGTAATGGTTTAAAAAAAATAAAACCTCTAAATATAGAACATGAGTGTTTTATATGACGTGGAAGTCAGATCTAATTTTCTCAAGATATAACTGTATTTTGGTGTCTGATGCTCAGTTTTCTCTGAAATCAGTTTGATTGTCTTTCGATATTCCTTTGTTGAACTATTTTTTAGGTTCCCTTTCTCTGTCGGGTTCCTTTGTTTCTTCTCTTTCAATTTATAGTGTAACCTGCTTGTCGGGTTCATTTGTATCATCTTTGGGTTGCACTTTCGGTTTGAACTAAAAACCTAACTTTTGGTGTAGTGTAACCGATGGTTTAAACAACTATTTTCTCTTTCCATACTAATGGAAAAAATTATGTCATCATTTCCATCATTTTTTCTCTATCATTCAATCATATTCTTCATAATTCTCAACTCGGTAAACCAATTCACTTTTACCTCAGAACTTGAACTTTTCTTGGAACTCTCATAATTTGGTTTAACCACTTGATCTTTGCCTTAGATCTCCTCATTGAATTTTAACATTGTTATATATTCTAAAAAAATTCATTTAATTCATATCCTCATCCATGTCATCATCACTTCACATTAAATTTGATCTTATCATCATTTACAATCAATTTCATGTACTCGGTGATACTTGATTTGCAACTCGGTAATTATCCTCATTCACTGCTCGGTGTCTAAGTCATCTTTGATGCTCGGTGATTGAATTTCACTTAGTTTTTGATAAATTGTGAATAAATTACATAAATTTCTACCGAATGACTATGTCTAGCTTAGTAAAGTAACTCTTTCAGTCATAACTTTAACTCTTTGCAATTTCTAACTTAATCAATCAATTGTACCGATTTGATAACATCAAATATATAGTAGCAAACAAATATATCATCATTACTTCATCATTGTCTAATATATATTTGTCACCCATTTAACTTATCCTCTTAAGATATGGTAACATAATTAAAATCAATTAATCAATTGCTTGACATCAATGACAAAACAACAATTGATCTAACCATTTCTACAATCATGATACTTGGTATCACTAGGTCTTCATCATCTCCATTAGATCTTCATCAGTTGATTAACATCATTGACTATCTTTTTTAGAATTTTAATAATGGTTTTGTTTGTAGCCTCAGCCTGGTTGTTTCCTTGGGGAAAGTAGAGTGAAGAATAGCTATGGTGGATATGGAATTTTCTACAAAGATTGTCTACTTGCTTACTTTTGAAGGGGGAGCCATGATCTATAATGATGGTCAGTGGAACACCATACTGACTTATGATATAGTTCAAAAGGAACTTGAAAATATGTTTTCTAGTGGTGTAGCTCATGTGAATTACTTCAACCCACTTTTTGAAGTACTCAATGGCTATTATTATGTACTTATGACCATCAAAGGATAAGGGATGAATCTTTCCAACTAGGCTGAACCCCCACTATCAAAAGGGCCACGGTGATGTGAGTGGTTGTATCTCCTAAGAAGGTGCAAGGATGAGGTTACCATGTATTTGACACTTTTTTCATTTATGTACATATAAGCAAGAATATGTTTGCATTGTAGGAAAATAATACCCAATTCTTAAAAGTTTCTTAGCTAAGGTCAAGCCACTAGAATGAGCACCGCAAATTTCCTTGTGTACTTCTATTATCATCATTTGTGATTCTTTTGAGTTGAGACATCTGAGGACCAGACTAAAATGGTAAATTTTATTGGCTATGATAGTGTATCAGGAGGCTTTCCTTATCAAGGACTTCTTTTGGTTTAGGAACAAGTCAATGGGGATTATTTGGCTGGTTAAATAGGTGTATATATCTTGGTACCAATGAGAATTGGGACCAAAAATTTTGTACATGAACTAAAACTTGGGCACTTCAAAGGCAGGGTCTGTGAGATGTTCAACCATGAATTCATAATGTTTCACATCCGGTGGCCTATCAAGCAAATATCCTACAGTAGCCATAGCATTAGCTACTTTGTTCTTTATCCTTGGCAACTTCTCAAATGACATCATTTCAAAATGTTTTTTTATGTCTTCTACCAAGATTTTATAAGGAATAAGTTTATCATCCTTTGTGCCATAGGTGTCATTGACATGGTTGATAATCAATTGAGAGTCTCCAAATACTTGTAACTATTGGATCTTCCATTAGACAAATTTCTTGAGCCCTATGACCAGTGCTTCATTTTTTACTATATTGTTGATGCAATCAAAGCTCAACATGTATGATCTCATAATGGAGTGTCCTTGGGAGTGATAAATATTATGCAAGCACCTAATCTCTTTTGTGTGCAAGAGTCATCAAAGTATAGTTTCCACTCTTTCTGCTCCTCCAGATAAAACATGCTCTAATATGGGAACTCTATCAACATTGGATGACTAGAAGGTAAGGACACATCTTCCAACTGGTCAACAATTTCTTGTCCCTTTATTGTTTTTCTATCCATGTAATCAATGCCAAACTCACTGAGTATCATGACCCATTTGGTGATGCACCCCAGTCAGTGTAGCTTTACTCAATAGATATTCCAATGGATCAATCTTTTCTATTAGGATCATCTTGTGACTTAACATGTAATGTCTGAGTTTTTGGAAAGCAAAAACTACATCCAAGCATGCTAGTTCAATTATAGTGTAGTTTAGTTCATATGCCACAAGTGTGTGACTGATATAGTAGATGGATCTTTCCTTTCCTTCAACATAATTTTGTGCCAATAATTCCTCTAATGAGTGCTATGTAGCTGATATGTATAACAATAAGGGCTGATCTAGAAAAGGTGCTACTAAGACTAGTGTTGAGAGCTGACAGTCCTTCAATACTTGAAATGTTGCTTGGAAATTTTTGGTCCATGAAAATTTGACTTATTTCTGTAGAAATTAATGGAATGAATGACATTTGTTAGCTAGCTATGAGATGAATTACTATACTAATTGGAGTCGACCCTGTAGACTCCTCGGGTTCATAATTTTTGTTGGTGGAGGCATAGTAATGATAGATTGAACCTTTTTAGGATCAATCTCTATTCCTTTGTGTGAAACAATGAATCCTAACAACTTTCTTGACATGACACAAAAGACACATTTCTTTGGATTTAACCTTACATTGTACTCCTAGATTCAGTCAAAGACTAGCCCTAAACTGATAGATGTAGATTTCTCTCTAGGAATCTTGCCAATATATCATCAACATAGTCTTCTATGGTGATATGCATAATGTCATGAAAAATAGTTGTCATTTCTCTATGATACATTGCTCCAGTATTTTTTAGACCGAAGGGCATGACACACCAACAGTAAGTAACCCATGCACAAGCGAAAGTTATTTAATGTTAATCTTCAAGTGTAATCTTTATCTAGTTATATCTGCAGAAACCATCCATGAGTGACAAAATCTTATATCCTGGACTCAGAATAATGATCATGTCTATGTTTGGCAATGGGAATTAATATTTTAGACAAGAAAAATTTAGATCTCTGAAGTTAGTAAAAATTCTTATGGCTCCACATGATTTTGATACATGTATGAGATTAGAGATCCAATATGCATAGTCAATAAGTCTAACAAAGCCTGTGTCCAGTAGTTTCTTCAATACAACTTTCACTAATAGAGAAATATTTGGATCTATTTGTATGGATTTACCCCCAGCTTTAGTTGTAGTTGGTGTAGCACTAATTATAGATCTAATCTAGGCATCGTAGAATATGGCCAAGAAAAGTTGATTTGCCTATCTTTAAAGAACTAAATGAATTATTCTCTCTCTTCTGGTGTTAATGACTCTATCAGGTGGATTAGTCTTTCTATTTCTTTAGTGTCAATTTTTATTGTTGTTGTTTTCTCTTCTAGTAATGGTGACTATTCTTCTGTAAGGGTAAGTATATTAATATCTCCATCCTCAGGTGCCTCAGTGAGGTTTTCACCCTTGGATATGTCTTTTATTTTTACTATTTTAGATAATTATGGTGTGATGTCCAACTCAATATTGAAACCTGCCTTGTGGTCGCTCATAGGTATGCCTTATATTAATTTGAAGTATTCAAAAATAGCTTCATCATTCTCAAAAATATCCATGGTCAATGGATTTTGTTGTTCCCAATATATATGGTCGGGGTAAACCAAAATTATGATGTCTTTGGTTTGGAAGGATGAAATTGGGAGTTCGATAAAAGGTATTGACATATGAATAAGACACTGACAAATGAGTTTTGGAGGAGCACAAGGATGAAGGTTCAAATTGAGCCCAAAATTCTTCATTCCATGCTTGATGATTTGTGGGAAATGGCAATGTAAAGTTGTAAGGTGTTGGTAGTATGTGGGGAATCCCACTCATAGTCATGGGAGTCTATTTCAGAATGGAGTTCCTCAAATGTCTCAACTTCATTATAAACACAAGTGTTAATATCATATGGTAACAAGATATTAAAAATACCTTCTACTAGTGGTCTATAACCTAAGCCATGATGCTTTATGTTTTGGGTTGGTGCAATTGGCTCGACAATTCCTTGTTCCTTATTTCCTAATCTAAAGTGTCCATTATACCCTTATTTTTGAACAATGGTATACCCCCATCCATATTAATGTACTTGAATGTTGAACTTAGGGGGTTCTTGATCTGTATACAACAAGGAAGATAATTTGTCTTCTATTACTTCATCGTGAATGTCTCCCCATCTTATAAACACTCTTGGTGGATAAAAAAATATTATATGTTGCTTCCTTTGGAGAGGACGTTTATGATTTCCATACATAAGGGGTGAGATTGGTAGCTTGCCCAAACAAAAGAATTATGCATAGGAGTATTCTCCACATCCATTTTCTTTGACTTGGATTTTAAGATCTGTAGGTAGGCCAGTTGATTTTTCCAAGTTTGTACAATCTATGTGTTGAGATGAAGAGGCCATAGATGCCTCTTGATTGTTAGATACTTGATTGGAAGTAGGTCCTCTCCGATTTGTATAGTATAGAAAATGATCTCTATCACCAGGCTCTGTGATTTCAACTCCATCTTGAGGAAATTTCAAACATTGATTATAAGTAGATGACATCGCTTGCATGGAATGGATCCATGGTTATCCTAATAATATGTTGTAACCAAGCTCTAGATCTAGGACTTGGAAGGTGGTGTCTTGTGTTTCTATACCCAATATGATTGGAAGACTAATGACACCCTAGGAAGGTCTTCATCATTATATGATCTGATTATGATCTTCTTTGTAACATCTACACAATTGTTAGAGTAGTTCAGTGCTTTTACCAATTTTAGGGTACTTTGCAATCTATAAAGACTCATATGATTTTATGGAGTTTGAAAAAGACTTCAAGATGTAAGGGATCATTGTGAGATGGTTTATGGGTTTGGATATATTTCTCTATGAAGGCAACATGATGTTGCATTGAGAGATTTCCCACCATGGCTTGAAATTTATTGACATTTATGTCTTTTGGAACAAAGGACTATTGTAAAGTTGTGTTTAGGGATAATTTATGATTTGGAAAAATGCGAAGCAACTCATAGATGAAAATTTGTGTTCAGGTCTTCTTTAGATGATCTAATAGGTTATACTGACCTAATGGTGGGGTCACTAATTTCTTTTGTATAATGACCTTTAGCAAGGATCCTTGCACTATGATTTTGAAATGATGGGTAGTAACAACACAACTAGTGTCTAAACCTCAGACGGTGATGGTGTTTATGGTCAGAAAGGATTAGGTTTGGATTAGGATAAGTTTTCTTTATTTTCATGTCCAAAAGTGGAGGCCTTACCTTTGCAATGATCCATCAATGGTTTTGTGAATATTTTGTGATCTTGGTTGGTGGTGCCCGTGTTTTTTATAACTTCTATCTCATTGTGATCGATGAAATCCTGGATATTATGCTTCAGTTGTAAACAATTAGTTGTCTTATGTCCCTTAGTTCTATGCTAATCATATTAAGAACTGTCATTCCACCACATAGGTTTACTAGTACTTTCATAATGTATAATTTCATATAGGGCGACTGAATGAGATTGTAGTTTTTTCTCAAGAATTTTCTCAAGAGGTTCTGCAAGTGGCATAAAGTATCGAGGATGAGTGATGTGATTTCTTACAAGACTTTGTTGGTAGGTCTAGTTAGTTCTTCTTGGTTTTTCGTTACAGGTTTTTTAACCCTCTGGGTAGTTTGTAATGATTGGGTTTGCTGAGAAGGTGTTGGTGGTGCTTGTATGTGTTTGTCACATTTTTGTTTTTAGACTAGTACTTGGATTTGTCATAAGGTGTTGATTTATTGGTATATTTTGTGATGACCCCCTTTAGGGTGAGAGATATTTCTACTTTTAGTCCTTGTTTGGCTAGCTCTTCAAAGGTTTCAATTCACTGGGAGTTTAATTCACACATTGTGTCCAATTGACAATTTTTTATGAACATATGGATCTTCTTATTTAAAGGTATGTGGAAAGATGCCTTTGAGAAATATTTCTCAATCTTTGTAAGAATGAGGCAAATTTTTCACCACTCTTTTGCTTAGTAGTGTAGAGATCCATTAATGTTACTTCTGTGTGTCTGAAATTGTGCACCTGTTACCTGCAACACAACACTTCAATAGATTATTATGTTAGTGAAAAAGGGGTTAGTAAAGCATGAAAATCCACTAAAATAGATCTATTGCTTTCTAACTAGGAAGAGTGTGAAAAACAACACAATGGCCCTCAAATTATGTCTTTTCTAGTGACATATACAACCTAGCATGAAAGATTTGAATCAAACTAGTCTAAATGATGAAGAAACATGCATATTTAGCTCTAGAAATGAAGATAATAACAATGCATAAACATGGAAACTAAATGTTACATGAATCTATATAAATCCTAATAGCATAACAATGTATTTTCTATATAAAAATGAGGCTTATTTGTGCTCAAAAACTCCTATTTATAGAAGAAATGAGGAGAGAGAGGGGGACAAGGGTCATTAATGGAGTTGCAAAACTCATTAATGGGGTCTAAGAGGAATAAATGCCAAAGGCATTGAAGAGGTCTGGGTTTTAGGAATCTCCATTAATAAGGCATTAATGAGAGCCTTTAAGAAGAATGGGATGGGTGTAAGAGGCAAGCTTGAGAAGGTGGACTTAGAGGGAGTCAAGCTTGAGAAAGTTGACTTTCTCAAGTGGGTTGAGTTCCTAATCACATTTTTAGGAATGTGACATCATTAGGAGGTGGGTTAG
>MU227184.1:3574484-3624609 GCA_018584345.1 Thuja plicata
TTGTACATGACATATATATATATATATATATATATATATATATATATATATGATTCTCGCTGACCCTCTGATACTCTTTGTGTAGACTTTGTGCCATGCAGTTGATCTTTGTATCATGAAGTTTTGTTATATATATCTGATGTCGTTGTTTTTTATTCTGACATGTTTCATGATTTGTCTCTGCTTTGATAGATTTTTTATATCACACATGTGATTATTTCTTGGTTTTATGATGAGTTTAGATTAGATGACATCATTTATGCGTGTTGGATTTATTACTGATATAAATATGCTTCAAATGATGCTATATGAATATGCAAAAATGTATGTTTTTGAGTTTTTCTTATGCAAGTAAAATGTATGGATGCTCTTAGGATGTAGAAATAAAATGCAATGCATAAATGCTTTGTTTTTGTATTTTTCTTCTATCTCATTTTATGAATGCAAAATGTATGCTATGGATGTGCAACGATATAAATATCAGTAATAGTAAATGGATGTAATTAACTTAGATTTTAGAAAAGAACAATAGAAATCATTTTTGAGCTCAAATTCCTTATGTTTTTACTTCTTTCACAAATGCATCATGCAATCTCTAAATGCATCTATATGCAGACTCTTAGGACTTTTCACTAATTGATAGATATTGGACATTTTTTATAATTATTGGGCACTTTTGGAATGACTACCACCTGATAGTACAACCATCACTAATACCCAATGATATTATGAAAGTATGAATATTATGTTTTATTGGATGAAATGTCAGAAATAGACTTAGGCATCAAGGCATAGAAACCAAGATAACAAAATAGTCACCTTCCTTTTATTATATCAAATTATGTATAAGGAAAGATATTAAACCCACAATGACCTTGAAAATTCATATCCTTGGGTACATTATGCTACATATACCTTAGTGAGAACCTGATTTAGAAAATAGACAATGAAATTGTTTCAACCTCACCGTAGTTTACACATAACAAAGATCAAGATATATGCGGCTATTCACTCATGTTGGCAGCTCTTGCCATAAGCATCGAAGTTAGGTGAAATTTATAGGATCATTTGGAACAATTACCATATGCAAAAAATTGAGAAAATTTTATGCCCCCTATCCTTGTGACTCTTTGTCTTTGCATAGATGTCATGGAGTAACTCAGAAGGCATAACAATCATCAATTGAGAATCGTTCAAATAAAATTCATAACTGCTTAGATTCCCCCAGTGAAAACATCATGGGTACATAAAATAGTCATAATCAAACCAAGATCAAACTGTGTTTAGGTAGTATTGAGAAATAGTATTGATTCATTTTTTAAGCACAATAGAGATTCATCAATCAAAAAGTGGAAATTCAAGCAATATGTGTTCCATGTCTATGTATGACTTTCTTCCTGTTTGAAATACAATGTAGGTCTTAGGAACACCGTTCAGGTTAGTGCAATGTTTGTGCCATCCTTGTTTTGTGAAAGTGACCATTAAGTGCAAGTATGAAGTATCATTGTGTCACAAGACAAACCATCCTATGACAACCTAGCAGATACTACCTATCATGTTAGCAAAAGATGCTCCTAGTGCAGAATGACTTGATCTGAAGACAGAAATGCAGACAAATCCCAAGCGAAGATAAGGTTTTCGTAAGGAAATGAAGTCAAATTTTAGCACTCGTGTAATCATGAAGGCTTAATATCAGTAGTGCATTGATAGATGGTGCGTAGAAAACAAGTGATGCCTGATTGCCATATTTTCACCACTAGGAAAAACTTTTTATTCTTTTTGCTACTAGGATGCCTGTTTTACTAGGTTGTCACCAAGGCACTTTTCTCTTTTTCAATTTTTTTGTTATTTTTTATTTTTTGAATGTTTTTGTAGTATCAAGGTGCTTGTTTGCCATTTTTTCACCAAGGATACCTTTCTTTAGGAATTTTTCCACTGTTTTTGGATTTCTTCAAGATCAATTTTCTGAATGTTTTTAGTATTTTCTGAATGTTTTCACTGTACAGGCTCTGCTATCCAAACATCAAGCTTTAACCACTTCAAATGTAGAGTATTGATAGGATCCAAAAGGATATCTCCCTTAGGTGTAGTGAGCTGATAAGCTCTAGTCCCAAAAGTAGTAGTGATAACATAAGGTCCCAGCCAGTTAGGTTCAAACTTTCCTTTCTGTTCTTTGTTAGGCTAGTTCTTAGGATTCTCCTTTAGGACAAGATCCCCCTCTTGAAATTGGTGTGGTTTAACTTTCTTATTGTATCCTTTGGACATGCATGCTTGGTACACCTTTAGATGATTAAATGCCTATTTCCTATGCTCATCAAGCAGGTCTAAAGAATTCACCCTATCGATGTGGTATTGCTCATTAGTAACAAGACCTTGTAAAGATATCCACAAAGATGGGAATTCAACCTCAATAGGTAGTACTACTTCAGTGCCATAGACTAGAGCAAATGGCGTGGCTCCAGTTGGTATTTTGATGCTTTTTCAATAGGCCTAAAGTGCCAAATTTAGTTGTAAAGGCCAGTCTCTACCATACTTACTTATAGTTCTATGTAGGATCCTGAGAATATTCTTATTAGATGCTTCAGCCTGTCCGTTACCTTGAGGGTAATAGATTAAGGATCAATGTTGAGTGATGTGGAACTATTCACAAAGTTCATCAATGCCATGATTTTTAAATTGGCCCCCATTGTCTGTTACAATTGAAGAGGGTATCCCATAGCTATAGATAATGTAGTTTAGAATGAAGATAGCCACCTATTTTCTAGTGGCTTTGATTAGCGGCATGGCCTTGACCCACTTTGTGAAATAATTAGTGGTTGTAATGATGAACTTGTGTCCATTTGAATAATTGGGATATATTTGTCCAACCAAGTCAAAGGCCCATTGCTGAAATGACCAATGTGTAATGAAAGGTATAAGTTCTTTGGCAGGAGCATGGATGAGATTTCCACGTGTCTAGCATTTATGAAATGTTTTGGAAAATTGAATAGCATCTTTTTCCATGGTAGGCCAGAAATAGCCTACTCTGAGAAATTTATTTGCTAGTGAAAATTTGTTTGAATGTGATCCACATACAACTTCGTGGATGTCTTTCAATGTGCAATCTCACTCTTCGAGTTCTAAACATCTAAGTAGTGTACAATCAAGACCTCATCGATATAAGTTATTAGTTATGAGGAAATAATGCGATGTTGTCCTAATCAAGGCTCTTTTCTCATTTTGGGATAGATCATTGGCAATAGTTTGGTCAGTTAGGTAAGCAATGATTTTAGCATACCAAGATTGGTCTGAGGTGTTGAAAGCACAGATTACTTGGTATTCAGGGGTATCAAAGGTGGGGTAGGATAATTATTCCACCAAGAAGTCATAGAGGAATTGATGTTCCTCCAGTTGTAATATGGATTCCAATGTAGCCATAGCATCTACAACCTTATTCTCCGTTCTGGGTACTTGCTGGAATGTGATGAAGACAAAGTACTTTTTTAGGTCATCAACCAGTTGTTTGTAGGGCATCAACTTCTCATATTTCATCTGATAATCTCCATTGACTTGATTTATAATGATCTAGGAGTCACCAAACACATGCAACTCTACAATTTTCCATTCCATGGCAAGCTTAAGACTGTTTACCAATGCCTCATATTCAGAAATGTTGTTCGTACATGGAAACATCAACTTGTAAGACTTGGGTATCTTGTAGCCTTAAGGATTTATGAACATAACCCCTACTCCAAAGCCTTGTTGTGTGAAAGAACCATCAAAGTACATCTTCCATAGATACTCAGTCAAATGCATAATTATCTCATCAAGGAATTCAATCCTTAAAGGTTCATCATCTTGTAGTGGTGAATCATCTAATTGATCTGCGAGGACTTGTCCTTTAATAGCCCTCCTGTCCACATACTCAATGTCAAATTCACTTAGAATGAGGACCCATTTTTCCAGACATCCTGTTAATTTTGTTTTTCTTAAAAGGTACTTTAGAGGATCGATCTTTGCAATGAGCCTTACTGTATGTGAGAGCATGTAGTATCTTAATTTCTATGATGTGAAGACAACTACTAAGCATGCTTTCTCAAAAATTATGTAATTGATCTCATAGGAGACTGTGTTCTACTGATGTAGTAGATATCTCTTTCTTTCTTAGTTTCATCATCTTGTGTGAGAAATACTCCTAGTGATGTAGCTGTAGCTGAAATATACAGGAGTAATGGCTTTCCATGAATAGGTGCCATAAGAATAGGAGGGGTATCTAGATACTCTTTTAATTTTCTGAAGTTGGCTTCACAGTGTTGATCCCTTTTGAAGTTGACCCATTTTTGTAGCAATTTGGTAAAGGGTTGTGCTCTATCAGCAAGTTGTGACATGAACCTCCTGATTGATTGAAGTCTCCCTTGTAATGTTCTCATCTGACTAATGTTGCGTGGAGGAGTCATTTATAGTATAGCTTTGACCTTTGCAAGATCTACCTCAATTCATTTTGCTAAAACAATAAACCCTAAGAGATTTCCTGATTGGACCCCAAAGGCACACTTCTTTGGATTGAGCTTGAGTTGAAATTGCTCCATACGACCAAATATGTTTCTTAAGTTAGTAATGTGAGTGCTCCTTTCCTTTGATTTAGCTAGGGTGTCATCCACGTAATCCTCCATGTTTTTATAGATCATATCATGGAATACAATAGTCATTTCTCTTTGATATGTAGCACTGGCATTCTTTAACCCAAATGGCATGACATTCCAGCAAAAGGTTCCCCATGCGCATGTAAATGTAGTTTTCTCTTGATCCTCAGGGGCAATTTTTATCTGATTATAGCTTGAGAAACCATCCATTAGTGAATACATTTGATAGCCTACTGTGAGGTCTATGATCATGTCAATATTAGGTAGGGGGAAGTCATCCTTAGGAAATGCCTTGTTTAAGTCTCTAAAGTCTATACATATCCTAATAGATTTATCAGATTCAGACACTGGGACCACATTGGAGATCCATCCTGCGTAAGCAATGACTCTGATGAATCCAGCTTTCAACAATTTCTCTAGCTCCACCTTTACTAGTAGTACAACACGAGGATGCATTTTTCAAAGTTTTTGTTTCACGGGCTTGATCCTGGGAGGTATAGACAAGTGGTGCATAATCAATTCAGGATCCAGTCCAGGCATATCTGCATAAGACCATGCAAAGTTGATCTTCTTCTATTTTAGGAAATTGGTGAATTGTGTCTTTTCCTCTTCTAACAAAGATTGTGCTAGGTGTACTATTTGAGGAACTTCAGCTGTGCCAAAATTAACTGGCTGTGTTGGTTCTTTTAGAACTAAAGCCCTTTCTTGAAAGTGCTCAGGGAGGATATCAAGAATCTCATCCTTTGGTACCTCTGAGAGGTTTTCACCATCAGATATGTCTTTTGTTTTTACTATTTTAGGATCTGACATTACCACGATGTGGTTTTCACCATCAATTCCCTTTTTCCTTTAATTTTTCAAATTTTGACTGAGAAACTTGATATCCTCGTATGACATGTTCATGCTCCTTGCATTGGTGGAAGAAGAGTAAGGTTCACAAGTGTTTAGATAGAAAGCCAAGGTTTACTCATTGTGAAAGGTGAGGATAGGAGTAGGGTCTATATTAGTCCAATCAATTAGGTCTAGATTTGTCAAAGATAAGGATTCAGACTCTGGGAAGGACAACATCACATTAGCATCAAGAGCATTAACTGACATGACATTTCCTATTAAGTTAAGTTCTTTGATGTTTAGATCAATAAGAGTTAGATTGTCATTAAAAGGGTCATTGTTAGTTATATGTGGACCAAACTCTAGTGACTCATCAGTAGAACTTTTATCATCATCTCTCCATAAAAGGAGGCTTCTTGGTTGTTGCCTCTAAAGTTTGTCTAGAATTATGAGAACACCAGTCTCTACATCAATGATTGGGGGAAGGAACTCTTCCTCTGCTTCAGGAATATCACTATTGTTGGGAGTAGTGTTAGAATGTTCATTGGGTGCTGATGGAGCTGCAAACATGTGAATCACATCTAATTCAATGTCCTTTATGGTGACATATAGCTCATCCCACTCATAATCATGAGATTCAGTTACTTCATCATCAGACCTATTTAAGAATTTTGCAATATTTATCTGATGTACTCAGTCAGCCACTTGTGGATCAAAGTGTGGTAAATCAAGGACATGTGTGATTGTGACTAACTACCCCCAGTTAGGATGTGAATCCTATTTTTGGGGTGTTCTCTCTGTAGCCATTTCTATCAATGATATCTCTAGACCATCTGTTATTACATCCCCTACCTCTTGAATAGGAGCTTGTGGTAACAAAGGTATGTGAATATCTTGTGGTGCTTCAAATCTTGGTACGTAGTGCTCTCCTTGATAGTCAAGATTCTCGGTACCAACATGTAATAAAATTTCATAGGACCATTGTTCTAGTTCTATCTCTTATGTTTCATCACTCCCTTTGTCAGAGATCAGACTATCTTTTGAAGCAGGTTTGTTAGATTCATTATTAAAACCTAGTCATGTTTTGTCTCTGGTATTCTTGAACTCCATATGTACAGGTTCAATAAGTCCTCTTCATGTGTCACTTAGAGGTCCTTTTCCTTTGTATCCCATTTATTTGAGGAGGTCATATCCTTTACCATATTATTATGGGGATGTTTCTACATGCTTAAACTTAGCCTCCATTGGTTCTCCCTTGTAAAGCTAATCCAAGACTACATGTTCTTCTGTGTTATCTAAACAAGATGTGGAGGCCTTAACCATGTAAGTTGTTTTGTGGATTTTTGGATCCTTAAATGCAGCAGGTGTGAATGATGAGGAAGGTTTTCCATAGGATCTTGGTGATATTGGTAATTGTGTTAATGACAAGGTCATGTCCAGCTTGTATTCTCCCATACCTATTTATTCAAGCTTTAAGGTTTTTCCAAAAATATTCATCACCATGTCCTTGGTAGTCTCAGGAGAAATTTCATCCATAGCCTCTTTGTTATGTGGACTCATACTGCCTGCCTTGATATTGTTGCAAGTATAATTAGCATCTATGGGAATTGTTACTTCTACCCCATTATGTGGGAACTTGATACACTGGTGGTAAGTAGACGACACAACTTGCATTTCATGAATCCATGGTCTCCCCAACAGGATGTTGTAAGCCAGGGGTAGATCTAGAACTTGACATATGAAATTCCTTTGAATTGGCCCGACTCTGGTGGGTAGAGAAATAAGACCTTTAGAGGATCTTTCTTCCTCATCATAAGCTTTGATAGTTATTTTGCTTCTAGAGTCAATGGTCTATTCTAAGAGGCCTAGTTTCTTGATCAGATTAAGGGTACAAATATTCAATCTTGTGCCTCTATCTATCAATACGTGTCTAACACAGGATTTAAGAATGAGGATTTTAATATGAAGGGGTTGATTTTGTGGATGGGTTAATGATTAATCATCCTCTTCAAAAAAGGAGAGGTAATGTGGCATCGAGATGTGATTGACCATTGCTTGGAATTTATCTATATCAAGGTCCTTTGGTACAATTGCGGCATGTAGGGCTTGTTCCAGGATTTCCCTATGCAATGTGGATATTTTAAGAAACTCAAAAATGGAAATTTTAGCAGAGGTTCATTGCAATTGGTCCACCAAGTCATACTTTGCTGCAGGAATAGTAACTGTGTGTTTTACTATTGGTTTGGGGATAGTAAAAATAGGAACCTTAGACACTGATGTTGGTTTTGGAGTAGAATTAGGTCCTTTGATCATGACCTGTGCTTGGATCCGAGTCACCACATTCGATTAGAAATAAATACCTTTGATTATGACCACATTAATTAATCTAGTTTTAATGCCTAGCATATTGATCACGCTATCATTATTGGAGTAGGTTTAGTTTACTTCATTACCTTTTCCTTTAGATGCTTCCCATTTCTCATAGTTAGGGAATGGTTTGTTAAATGATATATGATCTTCATTGGTAGTGTGTCCTTCCAATTTGATTTTTCCTCCTTCGATAAGGTCTTGGATAACATGTTTAAGCTTAAGACAACTGTTAGTATTGTGTCCTTTGTTTTTATGAAAGACACAGTAAGAATTATCATCCCACCACATTGGTTTGACCATTGGTTCCCATGGCTTGGAATCTAGGATCGTGAGAACTTTGTTGTCTAATATTTTCTTTAAAATAGTCTCAAGAGGCTCTCCCAAAGGAGTGAATTTTCTTTGAGGTTTTGAAGTCCATGACCGACCCTTGCTATTATCATTGTTTGCTTTGGGTATGGGGGTCGTTACCTTGGCATCTTTGCTTTCTTGCATTGTGTTAGTTAGATTGAATACCTTAGGTTTAGGACCAACATTGGATGTGTCTACTACACCATCATTGACAACATTTTTGTTTTGTTTCCACCATTTAGGTTTGGAGTTGGAGTTGTTAGATTTGTTTTCACTTTGAAGAGTGATCTCCCCCTTCTTGATGATAACTTCTTCGATACAAAGGGCGTTCTTGATCAT
This sequence comes from Thuja plicata, assembly GCA_018584345.1. Taxonomy (NCBI): domain Eukaryota; kingdom Viridiplantae; phylum Streptophyta; class Pinopsida; order Cupressales; family Cupressaceae; genus Thuja; species Thuja plicata. The sequence continues at coordinate 3,582,995 of MU227184.1, forward strand.
CCTGTTGAAGCTAGGGGATTATTGCATTTGCAATGCATATTTTAACTTAGGTACCAAGTTATTGACAAAGATTTCCATTTTCTCAGATTCGGGAATATCTCTTGAATACCATGCAAAGATGTTCCTCCACCTTTGTAGAAAGTGGGTAAAGGATTCACCAGTCTTTTGTTTAGTGTTGCATAGATCCATCATAGTCACATCATGCTGGATATTATAGGAGTAATGTTGGATAAATTGTTGAACTAACTCCTCAAAAGTTTTGACCTTAGGTGTGAGCTTTGAGAACCATTCCATGGCATTGCCTCCTAGACCTCCAAGAAAAATCCACATGAGGTAAGTAGGTTCATGGATGTACTCTATGATAAGAGAAAAAAATTCTCTAACATGGTCATGTGGGTCAGTCTCTCCTGTATACTTGTCATATTTTAGCCTTGCCACATTGGGAGGGAATGGAACCATAGTTATACTCTTGTCAAAAGGAAATGGACAAATGTAGTCCATAAAGTATTTTGTCTTGGGATTATTCTTCTTGTATTTGAGAGTCACAAGCTCCATTTGTATTAAGGTAAGTTGTTTGGAAAGAATAGAAATAGGATTCGGTACCTCCTTCTCCTTTAGTTGTTCCACATCATAATCCTTGGGTAAATTTACTTCAGTGGATGCTAGATGGAGAAAGTATTTCTCTTTATCTTCGTCAATCATATTTTCCATTATCTTATGGAACCTCTTTCTCTATTTGAGTTTATCATATTCTTCTTCAGTGATGTCTTCCTCACTGCCTGATTCAAATAGAGGATGTTCAAATGTGATTTCTTCTTCTTCATTGATATCTTTGTTCTTTTGGTTTTTTCTATTGTCATATTCATCAAAAGCCTCACTCCAGCCACGAGTGGACCTGTCCATTTTTGGAGAGTCTAGATCGAGTAGGGAACTGCGAGATGTTTATTCTTGAAACTATAGTGATTTAGGAGGTAATTTCAATCCTTTAGATGTGTACTTATTGCATCTTGTGTTAACCATGTATCTATATCTCAACTTTGTCAAAGTTTCTCGATAGTGTTAGGTAGTATCTCGAATCGTTCAAGTGAGTGTGTCTAGGTGGAAGGATCATTTGTATCTTGGTGGAAGTAAATTATTCCAACATCAGAGGGTTAGAATGCCCTGATAGTGAGATAGGAATCAAGTTGTTGTAAAAAATGAATAGACCACACGTATTGAGATGAATAGAAAAAAATTGACATGACATGCAAGGTAGACGTCTGAAAAAGTGTTTTGACACAGCAATATGGAAACTAGAAAAGACAACTAGGACAAACTAAAGAGCCAAAAGGGTACCAAAATCAAGTGAGGTTTCCTAAGAAACTATTCTGCAAGTGCCCACTATCCTAGATGCGAGCCCCTAGATACGAGCCAGGAAATATAGTATGCGAGTTGTTGATGACCCAAGATGTGAGCTTTAACCCTAGATGCGATGATGTGCTGACCAGATATAAGCTGGGATACTAGATACAAGCCAAGATACCAAATACGAGCCAAGAAATCTGGGATGCAAGTTTCTGATGTCTCTGTCAGATTTTGTCAATTTTGAAAATTTTATCTTGAAAGTGTGTGAAGTTTGTTTGATTGTAGATTGTGTTTTGAGGCCTGTCAGTGGCTAAAAAACATGTGTGTAGACCAAGGATTGAATTTTGTTTCTTTTTTGAAGGTGTTATCTTTTTTAGTGATCTTTTAGATACATCAAGCAAATTTGCATTGTTAAGGGACAAAACATATCTGTATGCCCTATTTTCTAGGTGGAGGATGAAAATCCTTGCTTGTTGACTTAGGTACACACTCAAATGCTAATCAGAATACAACCATCACCAAGCACGCAATAGCTCTAGTCATGATGTTGTATTAGTTGAATCTAAACGCAAGTGAGGGCATGATATGATGAGTGTCTTGGGGCAATTACTTTTTTCCTTGCACAAGGATTATCACCCTTTTGGGGATGAATCAGGTACTATGTCTACAAAGTTCATTGTTTATGATGGGGCAATCTGTTCGAAATTGTCTCCCATAGAATTTCCCAAGGAAAAATTGAGGCATATAGCCCTATGAGTACTCAAATATGTGTAGTCTCACAAGCAAGATTCAAGCAGATCTGCTCTACACATACCCAAGCATGTTTAAGAAATGATGTCAAAATTCCAAGAACAAAACCGGCTTCCTCTTCTGAGGCTTTGGCCTACGAGGAAACAATTATTTATAGTGAGTTGGAAGGGTTGGCGTAAAACCTTTCCTCACTTGGGTCAGTCCTTGGAGATTTTTTCCTCAACTGGTAGGCCCTCTACCGTTAAATAAGCATACAAAGGATTGGTGAGCATAGGATGTCTATATTTTTGATTCTTCAAAAGAAGAAGAGCATACTCTCCTAATCCATGTCGTTTTCTCCCAAAATATGCAAATCAAAGGTTTGTTCCCTCAAGCTATGTTGAGCTTGATTTAAATGTTCCTAAGTTAATGGAAAACAGAGTGTGTGAAAGCAAATTTTGTGTTGTTCAATTATCCGCAATGTTAGATGATTTGCTTATTCAATTTTAGATCCAAAAATTAGACAATGAAGTTCATTTATCCCACAAAATTTAGGTGACTTGTGTTGTTCATTTACTAATTCAAAAAACAAATTATATGATGAGTTTGATTTGTTCTTTTACCCCACATTCCTTTCAAATTCTAAATCAATGTTTGATTTTCTGATTTTCCTCTAAAGGAAAAGAGCATACTTCTCTAATTGATTTAGCAAATAAGAAGAAAGTGTTTTTAGTTTGAAAGATAGAACGAAAAATAGAGGTCAAGATAAGGGGAGGGTAATCTGAAAAACAACAAGTTTGTATTCTTTTTCCCCACGTTTTCAGCCTTAATGACAACCTGCAAACACTAATTAAGTTGTCCAAAAGATCAAAAACCAAACTGGTTAAAATGTTAGCAGTTAGGCAATGAAGTATGCAAAACTCTTAACCAAATGCAATCCTAGAAATATAGTATACGATGCAGCTTACTAGATATGATCTTCTACTACCAGATGTGATAGAATATTCACCAAATGCGAGCCTATACTGAAAATGACACAGGAAAACCTAGATGTGAGCCTCGATTTCTGTAGTGCGAGGGCATATCCAAGATGCGAGCCTCTACTACAAGAAATGACTCTGGACCTGAAAATTGAGAAGGTAAATTGGTAAAAAAATAGAGTTAAAATGAGGAAAAATCTAGAATTGGGCCCCATGGTGGGTGCTAGAAATGTGTGTGAAATTGTGCACCTGTTACCTATGACACAACACTTCAATAGATCATTACGTTAGCGAAAAAGGGGTTAGTAAAGCAGGAAAATCCACTAAAATTGATCTATTTCTTTCTAACTAGGAAGAGTGTGAAAAACAACATAATAGCTCTCAGATTATGTCTTTTCCAATGACATACAACCTAGCATGAAAGATTTGAATCAAATTAGTCTGAATGATGAAGAAACATGTATATTTAGCTCTATAAATAAAGATAATAACAATGCATAAACATGGAAACTAAATGTTACATGAATCTATATAAATCCTAACAACATAACAATGCATTTTAAATCTAAAAATGAAGGCTTATTTGCGCTCAAAAACTCCTTATATTTATAGAAGAAATGAGGAGAGAGAGGGGGACAAGGGTCATTAATGGAGTTGCATAACTCATTAATGGGGTGTAAGAGGAATAAATGCCAAAGGAATTGAAGAGGAATGGGTTTGAGGAATCTTCATTAATAAGGCATTAATGAGAGCCTTTAAAAAGCATGGGAAGGGAAGGTTGTAAGAGGCAAGCTTGAGAAGGTGGACTTAGAGGGAGTCAAGCTTGAGAAAGTTGACTTTCTCAAGTGGTTTGAGTTTCTAATCACATTTTTTGGAATGTGACATCATTATGAGGTGGGTTAGAATGGGATTAAGATTAGGATTAGATTTAGCATGGGGTGAATAGGTTAGGATGGGTTTGAACCTAGGGTTAAGGTGGTTGAGGTAGGTTAGGTAAGGGCTTTAGGGGAATATTAATGAAATGAATTATTTTAAATATATTCATTCAAAAATAGGAATATTAATTATTTAAGCTTTTTATTGCTTTAGATATTTAATTAGGACTATAGCCAATTAATTAGATTAATTTAGGCTCGAAGATAGGCTTTTTGCAAGTGATTTGATATAACAAGGATTTATTTAATTCCTTTTAAATTAATTACCTTAGCCATGTATTGATTTGAAATGATTTTATTTAAATTTATTGATTTGATTGGCTTAGCTGATTAATAAAATTTAGTGATTAGATCACTTAGGAGATTAAATCTGATTTGAATGAATTATGTTAGCCGATTGAAGAGTTGTATAGACATAATTGGGAGTATGATTGCACTTAGGGAAAATAGGGTCTATGGTCAGAGCAGACCAAATCAAGGTGGTTACAACTTCCATGATAATGTTGTGTGAATAGGTTGATATGAATTTCTCAGCTAGTTCATTTTAGGGCCGTATCCCAGTAGGAAATTTGGAAAGACACTCCATGGCTGACCCAGCAAGACTATGTGGGAACAATCTCATCAAGTAAGTATCATTGTAGGCCACTTCTATGTAATCCATGAAGAACCACCGTATATGGTCCCGGGGATCGCCCCTTTCCTTGTATTTGTCAATTTTTGGCATCTCAAAATTGTGTAGAAAAGGTGGCATGTGTAATGTCCTGACAAACGGGTAAGGAATAAGATCAACAATCGTGTAAGACCTCTTGGGAGATCCTTTTTACAAGCTAATAACCTGTTATTAGAGAAGTTGGGAAAAGGTTTTGTTGGTTGTATTTCCAATTTTGAAGCTTGCCAGTAAATTTTTGAGTTCTCAGTCAAATTTCATGCATAAATGTTGAAATTTTGTCTAATACTATCAAAATCCTTCTGCAAATAATGGTCTCCAAGTTTTTAAATTTAGAAAAGTATATAAAACTCTAAGTCCTAGGTCAAGTTTTCATGCATATCCAAGGAAAAACCGTAGTTCTTCAAAATCCATTCTATTTCACAGTTACTTTTTTAGAAAAATAAAATCACTTAAGTCATGTGCCTATTTCATATTTTACATGTAAGTCACAATGTCTCTTTAGGCCTTGATAATATTCCATTTCTCTTTGAGACTTAGCAAAATACTTTAGTCATGTTATCTCCATATGAAATGAATCTTCTTCTAGTGCTAATGAGATTTCACGTGGGCCGTTGATGAATATCATGATATTATGGTGTACAAAAAGTCTCTTTAAAAACCCAGAGTTAGAAATATCCTTTAGCAACTTTGAGTTCATTCAGTCACGTAGTCGCAAAAGCTAATCAGAGTTTAAGATGGGTTGAATGTCTCAAGCAGTCACATGATCATGAAGACAAATAAGAGTTAAATCAAAGTATATGAGATTAAGTGATAAACGTTGATCTAATAGATAATCTTGCAGTGGTCGTGAAGTCTCGAAGTAAACTCTTCAGTTAAGGAATCTATTAGTGACTTCAAATTCACACAATCGTGATGTCTCACAAATAAACCAAGGTTAAGAAATGAGTTAAAAGCCTGCAGTCGCATGATCTCTTTTGAAAGTAAGGGTTAAGTTAAAGGCTATGAGATAAAGTGAATACTGTCATATATAAGATTGATCCTGTGGCCAGCGTGAAGTCACGAGATGAAGTTTTAGATTGATAAAAGATTAACAGATATCCCGACTACCGTCAGATTAAATCAAGATCTAATGGATAGCATGAAATCACTGATAAAATTCAATAAGTCAAAAATCTTCAGTGATGATGATTCATATTTGAACACGTGTCTAAATATTTCAGAGATCTAAGTTAGTTGTGAAGTCTCAAAGAAAACCAAAGGTTAAGAAACTCTTTCCGCGACTTGGAGATAGCTTAAGTCACAAAATCTCAGAGTAAACTATGGTTAAGAGAAAATCTAATGAGATTACACATGGATCGTTAGATTGAAAGTTGATCAAAGGGTAGTCACGAACTCTTAGACAAAAAAGAGAAAGTATAGAATGAATATGAGATTACACGTAGACCATCCGATTGAAGTAAGATCTAGCGATGGTCGCATAATCTTGAAAGAAAATTAGAGTTAAGGAAATCTTAAAGTGAGTTTGATTTTGCACAGTCATGTAGTCTCTAAAAGGAACTAAAGGTTTAAGCCTAATTTATTTAAAATACTTAGTCACGGAGACTCAAAAGGAATGTGAGTTAATAGAATTCAATCAATGATTAAGAGATGAGCATTGATCAAGATGAAGATCCTGTGGTGATCATTAAGTCTCAGAAAAGAACCAGAGTTAAAGATAACTCTCCATGAAAAAGAGATCATATAGTCATGCAGTCGCTAAAGGAAACCAGAGTAAGACTGAGGTAAAATATAAGGTTTTCTTCCGTGCCATGTTGTACAGTTGTCAGCCAATAAGAATGTAGAGATTATGGAATCATGTTTAAAGAGTTGCTGAGCTGTGATAAATGAGCCAATCGTATCAGATTTTGATCTAATTTCAAATATAATAAGGTTTTAATTGAAAATCAATCATTCAAAATTAGTCACTTGTCAGTTTCGAATGCCATGACTAGAATTGAAAATTAATATCACAGCACATAAAAGTAATGACAGAAGTGATTGAATTACAAATCGATGATTTTGAAGAAAGTTTTGTGCATTGATTTCTCTAAATAAGTAGGCATTACCATTGGTAATTTCATTTCACTAAGAGCTTCAGTTTTCAGAGCAAAATTGGCATAAGTGATAAGAGTTTTCAAAAGAATAGAGCTATCCAGACTTTGCAGAGTAAACAAAGAAGATTTGATCAATTGTAGTTTAAACCAGACAACATGAGTAGAGCAGTGAGAGTTTCCTCTATTAGCGGGAAGAGTGGGGATGATGATGATTTGAAAGGAAAGAGGAATTAGTTAGAGGAGTTCATACAACTTCTCCCAGGCTCCAATCAAGGAAAAGAGGTAAACGATGAGTACCTTGGTGACAATTATGCTTTCATTAGAGATGCAAAGATACCTGACTATTCATGTTATCACTTATTTAACTACTTCCACAACAATACTAATGGTCCTATGCCCATGTCCAACACTTGGACATGTGTATTAGCAAAACTAGTATTGCCTGATGTATTTTTAGATGTTGATTTGATATTGGAAATAGCCACTAGGTATGACAACATTTCAAGGTCCATTAAAAAATATGATGGCACAATTCTAGTAACCCTTGATAGGGTGTCATTCATGAAAGAATTTAATATATACAACCTCTGCGCAATAGAAATTAATTTGAAATCCCTAGCTTCTAGATATACTAAGGAGTCTGGCATTGTGTCCAAATTGATTCAGGCCCATGTGCCAAAAGGAACCAGGAATTATATTTCCCCTATCCCTAGGGATAATGCACCATATTTTTACAAAGACCTGTCATTCTACATGAAATACATTTCATATTCCCTATGCATAGTTCTAGGGGTGGATAGTGGAAGAGAGAGAGAGAGTATCATCAGACATGATGATAATCCTAGACTTGCGAAGTCCTTATGTCTGTAATGATTATGATTACATTCAATATGCAATTATAAAATGCACCAGCGATTCATGGATATCTAGAGCAAGGTAGGAAGCCCTAAATTCCTGTAATATTCATTGCTCATGCATTTGATTATGTTCTATAATTTTAATATCATGGACCAGCCCAATCTGCAACTCAGAATATTTTATCATGGTCAGTCCAACCCTGTACAACTTTGGTTAAGGGTATGGAACTACACATCTAGAGAGAATGAGTTTTTTGCATTTGAGAACTGAGTAGTATACCTCCTATTGAGAAAATTAGGATTCAACATGACTAGACTTCCACTCAAAGTGTTACAACTTTTGAGACCCTAGAATTTTGTGGACAAATGGAATGGAGACCACAACTGGGGTGATTTCTATTGTCATCAAAAGTTTACCTTGATCAAAGTATATGGTTTCTCTCAACCACCACACATTTTTCCTTACAGAGTGCCACCTAGAATTGCTATCATGGAGTTCCTATGGCAACTCATGCTGATAGATAGGGAGAATTTAGCTCCACATAGGAAATAAACTTTCACTCCAAGCCATTTTATTGCCTCTAATTTTACAATAGGGAAGAGGGCTTATGATGCTATAAATAGATGGTTGAGACATTATAGAATGAATGTTTCCCTTTATAGATACATTGATATAGAAGGGTTCATAAAAAGTGCTAAGAAAATTTTGAAACCCACTATTCCAATAACAAAAGAACATCAGACATGTGAGGAAGAGGACCTGGTTAGGAACATCCATTAAGAGGATGAAATTTCAGCAAGGTCAACAAAGTATCAAGACTTGATGGATCTAGAGCAATGGCTCAAGAAGAAAGGGATCTCATTTGGAGGACATTTCCCTTGATTGCCTTATCTATAGATATTAGATAAGATGATTGAATCATATGGTACACTTTGCAATCAACTAGAAGAGAAAATTGAGGTTAAGGACAGAGGTCCAAATAAGCAGTCATCCTCAGAGTACAGTGGCGGTTACTCTGTACACAACCCACCATCTACAGATCAGCCACCTCATAATGAGGATAATATTATTGACCTAACACATGGACATAAGGCTGAGGTAGTTGTTGAACCTCCTCATAAAAAGAAAAGGGTGGAAGCAGAGGAACCTTCTGTTGTTAAGACATAGAAGAAGAAAAAGGAAAAAGTAAGTGCCCTATTCATAGGGATAAGTGCCTATGACCACCAATTAAGAAAGGTCATAAGAGAAGGTAAAAAGAAAAGGGAAGACACTAATGAAAATATGGAAATGCCTCTCTTATTGTGCTAGGATGAAAGGGAGCTGCATTAAGAGGAATTCTTAAAAGATGATGAACTTGTAAAGACCAAAGAATTCAAAGACTTCCTAATATGGGCCAAACAATAGTAGGTGGGGGCACAATTGAAATTAGATGGAGGAGAAGCCATAACAAGTGAAGCCCTACAAGCTCTCCAAGAATATGACCTAGAGTATAAAATTATGACCCCGGATGAGGCCAGACAACTAGTGAAATCAAGTGGCATGTTATTGGTAGAGGGATGGGACTTGGCTTCAGCCTTCATTATAGATCAAATCAAGAGGCAACCACACATCAATTTTTCAACAAAGACAAAAGTAGGGGAAATGATAAAAAGGATGTGACTACAATGCACAATCTCAAACCTTAGCTATGTGGGCTCTAGCCCCCAAGAATCAAAATCTATCATTGATCAATGTCCAAGAGAAGATGGAGGGGGGTAAGATAATCTAGTCTGTGCATAGTACAGGGGATTTAGAGATTTCTCAATCCCTAACCCACTTTTCTCATTTGAATGAAGCAAAGGTTGTTCAAATGTCTAAAAGGTGTCAGAATTTGTTTGATGAAACAAGTCTCATTGAAAAGGATAGAGAGCTGGGTTTAATAAAGATCAATGCTATGGAGAAGATAATTGCAAATCTGACCTAGAAGTTGCAAGAGATCCTAGAGGTTGTTGATGTTGAACCAAAATAGGTAGAATATTCTCTTGTGTAGACAGAGGATACAGGGAATACTCAGAGGGAAACATAGAAAAATGGTGTAGAGAAAAATAGTGTGGCTTTAGAAGCCTTTCTAAATATCCTTCAACAAATAATTAATATTTGAAAGGATAAAGTTGATTTAGTGCTTGGGGCCTATAATAAGTTGCCTGGCCTACAAGTTGAGGTAACAAGTTTTGTGTCTACTTTGAACCCCTATTTTGGGACATTGTTAGTTAGGACTAGTTTATTTGAAAGGTTAGCATCTTTCTAGCCACTAAGGGCTGATTTACCAGAGATTGTCACACAAGTGGGTGATGAAATAGATCAGATTGGGGTAACCTTGTCCTTTTTCAAGGGCAAGGCAAATCGGATAGAGGCTAGATTGAATATGTTTTGGTATGATTATAATAAATTTGTTTCTTTAATCAGGTCAGAGGACAATCAAATAAAAGCAATGGATATTTGGAGGAACAAATTTAATTCATTATTGCCTAATAAAGATGCATTTATGCCTAACACAAATGAATTAGATATGGAGAGGTTTAATAAAACCTTGGATGAGGCATTTAAGGCCGAGACAGATTTTAATAAATTTGTAACAGATGTCAAAAGCATAATAGATGCTATATGGGAGAGGAAAAAGCCACAACTTGAAAGCATTCAAAGATTTAATTGGCATGCAGAGGAGGATGTCACAACATGGGATGTTCTTACAAAGCCCAGGAAAAATAAGCCTGCCACAGCTGACCATGACATCATAGATGAAGAATATAAGGACACCTGGCACCTGATCTTTAAGCATAGGGAGGTTAGTTATCTCAAATATTAGTGTATGTTATCCTGTAATAGCGGTCACTAACTCTTGCAATAACTATTGGAGGCTATTCAGAAAATATTCAGACAAAGGTGCCAACTAGCAGAAGATTTCAAAGATCTAATATTTGATTGTATTCCTATTTTTTCCTTCCATCGCTTGGACTCTTCTTGTATTTTTTCTTCTTCTAAATTTTTAGGGTTAGGTCTTAAACCATATGAAGCTTGTTGAAACCTTAATTTTGAAGGATTCAAAGATGGTTTAGACAATATATAGAGAATTTTTATCATTTTATGAGGAGATGAGAAGTGAAATATAATTGCAAGCCAGACTACTTAATTTTGTCTGAGTTTTGTGTATATTGTCTTTTGAATGTATTTGAAGCAGTAATCATATTAATAAAATTCATTGTAGTTTCTATCCTATATCTTGTGTTTGTCTCTTTATATTTATGTTCTAGTTTTTGTATGTTTGATTTGTAAGGTATCTTAGATATACTGATTACAAGGTGATTATGCAGTTGCTTCTGAGTTCTTTCAAGGAAGGAGTAATTCTTACAGGTGATCCCAGAAAGATAAGCATTGCTATTATGATCTAATAATAGGGGTATTGGAGTGAAAGGTAGTCTATAAGGCATTCTACCAAAATTGCATGTATTTAAATTAATTAATTATTGTGGATTTACATTTGATATTGACTCTTTGCCAAGGGATTAGGCACTGGTCAGGGTTTGGAAAAAAAATTAAACATCATCCAATATTCAAAACAATCTATCATTTACATTTCAATTACAAATACATATAAAGTTTAAGTAATTATATCAAATAATACAATTTAGTTTGTTGATTCCTTCAAGAGAGAATCACTAGGTTAACCCTCTTAAAGTTTAGAGAACTACAAAAGGAAGAAGGATGAGAATCCTTATCGCACTACTATTTTCTATTGTTAAGATAATGGTTTGGCTTATTAATCTCTGTATCAAATTAATTATAGTCATTTGCATAGTTTTCTATCTATTGATACAGTAAAAGGAAATTAGCAATCTAGTAAGAGACCTAATCCACTATAATAGATATTGAAGGTCAGTAATCATTTGAAGGTATACTTGCTTGAGCCTATGGATCTCAAAGTCAAAGGAGGAATTAGTCCTTGGCAATTAGGCTTTCTCTTGAATAGAGTTAAATTGGAAATATAAAGAGTAAGCATTCACATTGTTTTGATCTTGCAATAAAAATCGTTAACAAATTGGCGACTATGCTGGGGAAAGAGATTACAAAATATTTTTGAAACTTTTAGAATATCTCTGGTGCTTTAAAATCTTAAATCAAATTTCAAATTGAGTTGGCCCATCTGAGTCACACTAACAAATTGGCGACTTTGTTGGGGAATTAAAAGAATTATCTCAGACTCTGGTTAAAGAAGATTGAATTACAAGTACCACGGTTGAGTTTTCTTATATAGGTCATTCTTAAGGTTTTCATATTTGGGTGTGTTATAATTTCCCAACTTGTTGGGTGGTGACTCTAAAAGGAAAATATTTGTAATCAGTGCTAAAATAATATCTTATATTCATACACATCCTTTCAATATGAATACTAGGTCAAGAATTAGAGATAATCCTGAAGTTGAGTTCGATAGTGGAATCCCAACTACTTCTAGGACCAAAATGTCTTGGAGAGAGAAAAATAACCAAGCCAACATACATGACTCTTCTCCAAGAAATGAGGAAAACAACACTAGAAGGAAAGATGCAAATCAATCCAGTCATGAGGCGAACACCTCAGAGTATGAAGAAGCCCCTGACCTTGTATTACAAATATATGCAATTACCACTACTTCTAGTGAAAGAGAAGGAACTGAAACTATTAGCTCAGACTCTGATGTTCCTTCAGATAAGCTTTCTAAAGAGGAAAGAATCTTCATGAGGCAGTTGGCCCTTATTCAGCAAAAGAAGAGATAAAAAGATCTTAAAAAGAAAAAACATGATTAAAAAAGATGTTGATAAGTTTACAAGATCTTTAAGACATCAAGAAGCAAGAAATGTTGAGAGGTCTCGTAGATACCAAGAGACTCCATTCACTCACAAAGGTTCTGGTCCTCAAGTTTAGAGATGAAGGAAAAGAGAAACTTATTGAAAATGAAGTTGAGGAACCAAAAACTCATAAAGTCCTAACGGAACAAATGTCTAAGCTAGACATTGATCTTGAAAGATCAAGAAGGTTCAAGGGAGAAAGAAACCATGAAAAAGATGTTGGAAAAGGAAGAAGCTAAAGCTGCCACCTTGGAGATGAAGAAGAAGATTGACTTCTTGCAATATTCTAAATATTCTTATGCTGGTGTATAAAATACTACATCTTCAAAAGCCAAGACTGCTTCTTTCCAGGATGATGAAAAATTTCAAAGGAGGCCATTGCATCCAGAAAGGTACAAAAAATTTACTTTTATTGGCATTCTTGGCTATCCTAATGTAGTGCCTAATGATATTGGGGAAAAAATCCCAAATTTTTCAGGAAATAATGTTATTTCTTGTGAAGTACATCTGAGAAAATTTATAAATATCATAGATGATTTGAATATTAATCATGAAGATGTCCTAATGAAGCTCTTTGTTCAATCCTTAGTAGAGGATGTTAGGGAATGGTTTAGAGGATTTCCTAATGGTTATTTAGCATCTATGGAAGAAATAATAGATTTGTTAAAAGATCAGTATGGAGACAAAACTAATGAAGGATTCTTGTTAAATGAATTCAATAACATAAATAAAAACTTCAATGAAGAGGTCACTGAATTCAATATGAGAATTCAATGAGTCATGCAAAAGTTCTTTCAGAAAATCAAGCTAGATAAAAAATTATGTCTGGCTACATACCTAAATGCTTTTGATTATAAGATGGGTTATTCTCTTAGAGATAAAAATCATAGAAGTCTTACTGATGCATATAAAATAGCAGTGAACATAGAAATGAATAGAAGAGTGTCAGGGGAAATGGGTAGAAGAGATGATGCTCATTTTAGTAGGAGCAAAGAACCTGAATATAAAGAATACAAGGCTCCAAAAAACAATAGACCATCCTATAACAATAATTATTATCCACAAAATAGGATGCAGAATCATCCCTATAGTATCCAGTTCAAGGATGGAAGGCCTATTGTTCCACCAAAAAAAAGATAAACCAGAAAATAGAACCCCTAACCCTCTACACAAAAATTATGTGAATATGTGGAGTGACACTTACTGGTGTGATCCTTGTCAAGCCCCACACAACCATAATTTTTGTGTTGTAGCCCTAGATATCAGTGCTAATGAAGAGCAAGAAAGTGAAGAGGGTGAGCTATGTGATCACAATAGATGTGATATGACTAATTATTTTGCATGCCCTGACATAGATTCTAAAGATGAAGTTGAGAACCATGACATGTATGGTTCACAATCAAGAATGGAGGTATATCACCAACAAGTCCTGTTAGATAGTGAAGAAAAGGAGTTTGATGATATAAGATGCTATGCACAGAATAGTCAAGAATCTACTACAATAAGAAAACCTTCTGATGAAGAAAAGGCTAGAATCACTATTGATCTAGTAAACAAAGCAAGAAATAACTATCACTTGAGAAATAGACTGGTGGGTGATGTAGGTAGTCAGCCAGCAGGAATCTTTATCAAGGAGAACAAAATAGATGACAAGTATATACAAAAAAGAGATGGACCTGGGGAAAATGTAAACAAACCTAAGGTCAAAATTGTAAACAAAGCTAGTGATCCAAAAGATGTACATGAAGGAAAAACTAAAGTTCCAGAAGCAAGTGCTTCCTCTTCCAAAGTTGAAAATAAGAAATCTAAGAAGGAAGAGTCTACTCTGAATATTCAAATAGAAGAAAATAATTTCATCATTGAAAAATTAAAATCCCCTAATGTGAAATATACTCCAGTTCATATGGGCCAATATCTATCTCAAATGACTGTCAAGGTCCCATTCCTAGAAATGATGAGGATAAAAGAACACAAAGAAAAATTCCTTTCAATGTTAAACAACGTATCTCCAGTGAAACCTCAAAAAATAGAATATGTTGAAAAGAAACTTAACAATAAGGGAAAAGAGCATGAGGGAATGATTTCTGAGATCCCTCAGATTTATCTAAACACAAATACTTCTACAGGGATTGTTGATCCTTTTTTCTTAACATTAGTCATTAATGGTAAGATGCTCAAAAACTGTATGATAGATTCAGGAGCATCTAATACTATCATGCCTACGAAAATCATGAGATCCATGGGATTACAAGTTGATACTCCTCATGGGAGGTGTCAATCAATGGATTCAAGAGAGATCCATGTTGTTGGAATCATTGAGGCCTTACCTTATAAGTTAGCCATATGCCCTGACACAGTATTGAAAATGAGTGTATTGGTGGTTCATATCCCACCACATTATGGAATGTTGCTATCCAAAAAATGGAGAGCTTCAATGGGGGTAGTATTTAGTGTGATTTATCTTATGCCACTTTCAATATTTCTGGAAATAATGTCAAGGTGTTCAAAGAAGGTAGGACACCCCATATGATTGAGTTACATGAAGACACTAATATCAACTATTGTGTAGATATTGACATGGAGAATTTTAGAGTAAAAAGGAGTGCTCATCAATGTAAAAATGTTGATCCTTTAGTGAAGGAGTTGAATACACAGAATGATGGTTTATGGAAAATGTATTTTGATGGAGCTTGTTCTAAGAACGGATCATGAGCTAGAGTTTTACTTATTTCTGCATCAGGTACAAAATTTAAATATTTTTTTTTGTTATCTTTCCAATGTACAAACAATACAATAGAATATGAGGCTTTGTTTTTAGGGCTAGAAACTGCTGCTAAACATGGAATAAAATGTCTAAAATTTTATGGTGACTCAGAGTTAGTTTTAGCCCAAGTTAGATCCAAATATGTTGTGAAAAATGATAGACTTAAAATGTATAATCATGCTATTTGGGATCAAATTGAATCTTTTGATGCCTTCAATATTAATTGGATAGAAAGGTCTAAAAACATTATGTAAAATTTCTTAGCTAATGTTTCTTTGAAAACTGATGATTTGACCTTAAATGGGATGTCAATAGTTGAGATCAAGACAAGACCAGTTATCCCTGACAATATTTACAACTAGAAAGTATTTTAATATGACCAAGACATCCTTAGATTTATTCAATTCATAGACCATTATGAAGACCAACACATATATTGCAACTCTTTACTTGAGGTCATTGATGGCATGGATTGTATTTTGGGGGATGAGGTTTTCCAACTAAGTTCTAATAAGATTCCTAAGGGATTGGTAGAACTAGAAGAATTGTTTAGTGATCAGAATGATCATTCATAAAAAATAAGCAACGCTAAAGTTGAGGATTTGGAAGAGATAAATTTAGGATCAGAGACCACTCCTCAGATAGTATATATTGGAAAAGGATTAGATTCCCGTGTCAGAACAAATTTGATAAAATTATTAAGAAAACATAAGCATGTATTTGCATGGTCTTATGAAGATTTAAAAGCTTATAGGGAAGACCTTTTCCAGCATGAAATCTCATTAAAATCAGATGTAAAACCATTTAGACAAAAACAGAGACCCATCAATCCACTGTTGGCTCCCAAGATGCAACAGGAGTTGATGAAACTAAAAGATGTGGGGATTATCCAGCCTATCATACATTCAACTTGGGTTTCTAATCTAGTACTTGTAATAAAGAAGAATGGTGGCATAAGATTATGTGTTGATTTTAGAAACTTGAACATTGCATCTCTGAAAGACAATTATTCTTTATCTAATATGGAAGCAGTGTTACATAAGTTTATTGCATGTGAGCTATTATCAATGATGGATGGCTTTTCAGGCTACAACCAGGTGTTAAGAAAAGAATCACAATAGTTCAAGACTGCATTTACTACTCCTTGGGGGACTAATGTATATGTCAGAATGCCATTTGGATTACTAAATGTAGGAGAAACTTTTTAGAGAGCCATGGATGTTGCATTCAAAGAGTTTATTGACTTATTTATGGTAATCTACCAAGATGATTTAACAACATTTTCCAAAAAAGAAGGAGATCATTGTGAACACCTTGAAATTTTTTTTAATAAAGCTTTAGAATATGGTGTCTCTTTGAATCCTATAAAATATTAATTTGGAGTGACAAAGGGAAAGTTTCTAGGACATATAGTGTCCAAAGATGGAGTAAGGATTGACCCTGAAAGGATAGAAGCTATTCAAAAGGTCACTACTCCAAGAAATATCAAAGGTGTGCAATCTTTCCTAGGAAAGAAAAAATTTGTAAGAAGATTTATTGAAAATTTTGCTGAGATTGTCAAACCAATTACTAAGCTATTAAACAAAGATGCAAAATTCCAATGGAATGAAGAAGCTCAATCAACTTTTGACAGAATTAAAAAAGTAGTTCAGGAGGCACCTATCTTTAAGTCACCTTATTACAGTAAGCCTTTTTCTTTATTCTCATTTGCCTATTTTCATACTATTGTTTTTGTCTTACTTCAGAAAGATGAGGAGGGATTTGAGAATCCTATTGCCTTTTTATAAAATATCTTCATGCTATGGAGCTAAACTATGAAATGATGGAGAAGTAGACATATTCTTTGGTGAAAGCTATGAAATCATTCAGACCCTACTTGGTTTGTGCCAAAGTATTAGCATATGCACCCCATTCAACAGTAAAACACATCCTTACTCAAGAAGTAACTGGTAAGAGGTGTAAATGGATTAATAGAATTCAAGAGTTTAACTTAGAAATCCATATTACTAAATTGGTGAGAGGACAAGGTCTAGAAAAACTTATGATAGAAGAAAACATAGAATTGGTACAAGTAAATAACATAGTGATGCAGGATTCAATAGTAAAAAGTATTGAAAGACAATCTTTTTATGTTGATATCATGTATTATCTTAAGAATGTTAAGTGTCTTGAAGTTATGATAGACAATCAGAAGAGGAATCTCATATTACAAGCTCAAAAGTACACCCTAGTTCAAGGAAATTTTTATTAGAAAGAGAGAAATGGTATACTATTATTATGTCTAGATCAGAGCCAAGATGAGAAGGTATTAAGTAAAATGCATGCTATAGTATGTGGAGGACATTTTTCTGCTAAGACCACTACCCATAAAATCTTGAGGGCTGGATATTATTGGCCTAGCTTATTCAAGGATACTCATGCATTTGTCAGGAAATGTGAACCTTGCCAAAGGTTTTCCAATAAATTGAAATTCTCAAGTGCCTTGTTATTGAATCCTGTGAGTGTTGAAGCACCTTTTGACATGTGGGGTATTGACTTTATTAGAGAGTTTACAGAGAAATCCAGTGGAGGACATAGTTGGATACTTGTTTCTACTGATTATTTTACAAAGTGGATAGAAGCAATTCCCACAAAGAAGGAAACTAGTAAAGTGGTCACTGATTTTCTATTGGAAAACATTGTGACCAGATTTGGTGTTCTTACAAAGTTAGTGATGGATAATGCTATGTGCTTTAGATCAGATGAAATCAAATAATTAATTAATTAATATGGGATTATGATATCTTATTCTTCCCCATATCATCCTCAAGAAAATGGCCAAGCAGAATCCAGCAATAAGAGCATCCTAAAATTTTTGAAGAAGACCCTTGAAAAGAATAAAAGAGTTTGGCACACAAATTTAAAACTTTCTCTATGGGTTGATAGAATAACAGTAAAGAAAGAAACATGTAATTCACCTTTTGAACTTGTATATGGTTTACAATCTAGAATGCCCATGAATAATTTACTACCAGTATATATGTTTATTCAAGAAGAAGAGTTAGATATTTCTGACCCAATGAAAGATAGAATGATGCAATTAGCAGAGCTTGATGAGGTTAGAAGAGAAGGTTAGAAGGAGAACATAAATTTACAACACAAGATGAAATATCTTTTTGATAAGAGAGCAGGTAATATAAAGTTTTAGCCTGGTGATTTAGTACTCCAATGGAATGTAAGGGCTGAAGACAAAGGGAAGCACACAAAGTTTGAATCATTGTGGCTTGGTCCCTTTGTTGTGTATCAGAGTTTTGGAAAAGATTCCTATCTTTTGAAAAACATGGATGAAGAAGAATTTGAATTTCCAGTGCATGGACAATTCTTGAAGTCTTTCTTCAATTGAGAATTAAATTTTCCATGCACAGTAGGTTTTTTGTATCATATGTATATAGGTGTGTTTCTTTCTGTTGTGTGTTTCCTTTCTGCAGTAGGTTAGTGCGTGTAGTATGTGTAGTCTGCAACCAGAGATCTATTGTTCTTGCATTAAAATTGCTTTTAGGCATCCTCAAATAGAGCCACTATTGGTTGTATTTCCAGTTTTGAAACTTGCCAGTAAATTTTTGAGTTCTCATTCAAATTTCCTACATAAATGTTGAAATTCTATCTAATACTATCAAAATCCTTCTGCAAATAATGGTCTCCAAGTTTTTAAATTCAGAAAAGTATGTAAAACCCTAAGTCCTGGGTCAATTTTTCATGCATATCCAAGGAAAAACCCTAGTTCTTTGAATTCCCTTCTATTTTGCAGTTACTTTTTTAGAAAAACCAAATCACTTAAGTCATGTGCCTATTTCATATTTTACATGTAAGTCACAATGTCTCTTTAGCCCTTGAGAATATTTCATTTCTCTTCGAGACTTAGAAAAATACTTTAGTCATGTTATCTCCATAAGAAAATAATCTTCTTCTAGTGCTAATGAGATTTCACATGGGACATTGATGAATATCATGATCTTACAATGTGTTGAAAGTCTCTTTGAAAGCCTTGAGTTAGAAATATACTTTAGTGAATTCAAGCTCATTCAGTCACTCAGTCACAAAAGATAATCAGAGTTTAAGATGGGTTGAAGTTCTCAGGCAGTCACATGATTGTAAAGAGAAATAAAAGTTAAATCAAAAGATATGAGATTAAGCGATAACCACTGATCTGAGAGATAATCTTGCAGTGGTATTGAATTCTTGAAGTAAACTCTTTATTTAAGGAATCTATCAGTGACTTCAAATTCACACAGTCACGGTGTCTCACAAATAAACCAAGGTTAAGAAATGAGTTAAAATCCTACAGTCACATGATCTCTTTTGAAAGTAAGGGTTAAGTTAAAGGCTGTGAGATAAAGTGACTACCATCAGATATAAGATTGATCCTGTGGCCAGTGTGAAGTCATGAGATGAAGTTTTAGATTGATAAAATATTAAGAGATATCACAACTACCGTTAGATTAAATCAAGATCTAATGGATAGCATGAAATTGGTGATAAAAGTCAACAAGTCAAAAAGGTTTAGTGATTCAGTGATGATGATTCAGATTTGAACATGCGTCTAAATCTTTCAGAGATCTGAGTTAGTCATGAAGTCTCAAATAAAACCAAAGGTTAAGAAATTCTTTCTGCAACCTGGAGATAGCTTAATTCACAAAATATCAAAGTAAACTACAGTTAAGAGAAAAGATAATGAGATTACATGCAGACCGTTAGATTAAAAGTTGATTAAGGGGTAGTCATGAAGTCTCAGATAAAAAAGAGAAAGTACAAAATAAATATGAGATTACACGCGGACTGTCCGATTGAAGGAAGATCTAGTGATGGTCACGTAATATAGAAAGGAAAATAGAGTTAAGGAAATCTTAAAGCAAGTTTGATTTTGCATAGTCGCATAGTCTCTAAAAGGAACTAAAGGTTTAAGCCTGAGCTATTCAAAAGCCTTAGTCGTGGTGTCTCAAAAGGAATGTGAGTTAAGAGAATTCAATCAGCAATTAAGAGATGAGAATTGATCAAGATGAAGATCATGTGGTGATCATTAAGTCTCAGAAAAGAACCAGAGTTAAAGGTAACTCTCTATGACAAAGAGATCATATAGTCACACAGTCGCTGAAGGAAACCATAGTAAGACTGAGGTAAAATATAAGGTTTTCTTCCATGCCATGTTGTACAGTTGTTAGCCAATCAGAATGCAGAGATCATGACATCATGTTTAAAGAGTTGTTGAGCTATGATAAATGAGCCAATCATATTAGATCTTGATCTAGTTTGAAATATAATAAGGTTTTAATTGAAATTGCAATCATTCAAAATTATTTACCTTTCAGTTTTGAATGCCATGGCTAGAATTGAGAATTGATATCACAGGACATAGAAGTAATGACAAAAGTGACTGAGTTAAAAATCCATGATTTTGAAGCAAGTTTTTTGCATTGATTTCTCTAAATAAGTAGGTGTTACCATTGATCATTTCATTTCACTAAGAGCTTCAATTTTCAGAGCAAAATTTGCATAAGTGATAAGAGTTTTCAAAAGAACAGAGCTATCCAGACTTTGCAGAGTAAACAAAGAAGATTTGATCAGTTGTAGTTTAAACCAGACAACATGATAAAAGCAGTGAGCATTGCCTCTACTAGCAAGAAGAGTGGGGATGATGATGATTTGAAAGGAAAGAGAAATTACTTAGAGGAGTTCATACAACTTCTCCCAGGCTCCAATCAAGGAAAAAAGGTAAACGACAAGTACCTGTTGGCAAGTGATCTATTTTGGTAAATGTGATTCACTTTCTTGTTGTCATTTATGGAAACATAGCTGGTTTTAAGATTGATTACTTTGAAGTTAAGTTTTTCTGATTTAGATATCGACTAAGTATAGTAGCAGTGATACAGAAGTATTTTGGATTTTGAAGACAAAGATTGATGAATTAGGGAAAGCGACCTTAGAGGAAGACAACATGGATTATGCATGACATCCAATTAAGATTGATTTGGATTTGGTTAAGTCTACGATGAGTTATAATGATTTGAAGACAAACAAACTACAAAATAATAGTGATACAGAGTAGTTAGACAGCAGCAAAGACTGAGGGAGTGTGACTTGGACTCCAGGAAATTGAAGTTGTATTTTTGTTGTTGATAGTCTATACTTTGACTATGCAAGAGCGTCGACTATGCATTTAATGTTTACTATATTAAATGTATTTTTGTATTGAAGGTCGACTTAGTATTATTTGTAATAATCATCTAGAGTGATGACTTTGTAAAGTCGAGAGATATATATGTATGATCTTTTTGGTAAAGGTTATGGATATGTGTGTAATAGTTATCTAGAAGGGAAGACATGCAAATGGAAGAGAAGAGAATGACAAAGCTATAAAGGAACTATCAAAGCATTTGTGATGCTTGTTTTGTTCATGACAAAACTTTTTGTAAACATAATTACAATGTAAGAGTTGTAAACTTAGAAGCCCCTAACAGGGTGTTCTGAACCTTTAATAGGGTTTTTATTCCTCTAACAAGGAAATGTACTATGTAATATTCAACTCCTAATAGGGCTAGGTCTCCTTATAGGGACATTATAGTTTAGTAAATTCTTGTGGGTATCATCCCCACCGGGGTTTTCCCTTGGATAAGGTTTCCTCGTAAACAAATCATGGTGTTATAAGTATTGTGTAATTTTCTTATGTTCTTTACTTTACTGCAAATGTATGATTAATGTTTAAGTGGTTGAAGAATTTGTTTAAAGTGCTATTATACTGATTCACCCCGCTCTTAGTATAATCCAATCCTAACAATTGGTATCAGAGCTTTTGGCCCTTGGAGAGCAAGCCTAACAGGTTGAGGGAGATTAGAATGGATTTGGACAGTTTGCAAGAGAATTTTGATGTTGCACTTGAAGACCTTGATAAAGCAAAAGTAGAGAATGGAGAATTGAGATTCAACATGTGTAGAGCTGAGAATTTATAAAGAAACTCAAAGAATAGCTTGAGCTTTCTAGAAGTCAAAGAGAAGACCTTGTGGTCCAAATAAAAGAAGATTCAGCTGAGGACAATTCAGATCAGGTGAAGCAACTAAAAGAAGAAATTGAGACTCTGAAACTTGAAAATAAATCTATGGCTAAAGAAGTACAGATGCAGAAGAATTCTAAGAAAGAAATTGAAGAAACCTTAAACAGTGCATTGAATCAAATGAAGGATGAGGCTGACAACTACAAGAAAAAATACTTGTAATTGGATAAATATAATCATTTTGTAAAAGGTGAACTTGTTGAAGCAAAGAAACACATTGAGAAAATTCACACGAGCAGTGACTTGATTGATGAACAACTAGACAAACATAAACCTAAAGGTGATATGACTGGTATTGGCTTCAATGAAGTTGAATGTTCAAATAATCAGGAAGATAAATCAGATGAGAAGATTGATGTTGAGAAACCATCTATTGAAGAACCTAAAGAGAAGATCATACCTTTCAAAGGTAGATTCTTTGGTTGTAACAGATTTGGAAACATGAAGAGAGACTGTAGAGATAATGCCCCTTTTAGAACTTTTTCTGGTTATTGTATTAACTATAATAAATATGGGCACAAAAAGATTGAATGTAGAAAACCTAATTAATCTGGATATAGAAAAGACAATGGAAGAGAGCCTATAATGAAACCTACATGCTACAAATGTAATAACATTGGGAACCTTGAGAATTACTATAAGTTACAAGTTAATCAAGAAAAAAGACCTCCTATATGTTACAAATGTAATAATCCAGGACATATGGAAAAGTTTGTAGGTATAATGGAGTAGATAACAGAAGAACACCACCTCCTATGAATTCATAGAAGAATGGAAATGATATTGGCAAGAGTATTGCAGATGTGAAGGATGATTTTGAGAATTGTTTTAAGAAAGCAGAAGACAACAACAATGGCAAGATATGGAAGATCAAAGAAACTAGTGAGACATCAGTTCAGGGAGAGTCAGTAGATGCTACTAAATCTTTTCCTGAAGGTAGCAAGACATAATCAACCTAATTGGCCAATCATGGACTTAGGGGGAGCATTGGATATAGACATAAGAATTTATCCTTCCCCAAAATTTGTCATTTGAGCTCGTGCAAGCTTATGTGTGAACTAAGTCAACATCATGGATCCTATACCTAAGAGTGCATCATCCACCAACATGTATATTTTGTTTGCGAGATTTAGCATCCGACTGGACAATTTAAAGTGAAAATGAAAGTTATAACCTAAATTGTATAAAGCACCATTTGATTACCTATCTATTCACCATTTGACAAAGAGTGAGCTAAGGAGATCAGGGAGAAGAAGCATTTAGACTATTCTAAATTTTATGAGCATGATCGATTGGAGCATAACATTCAAATTTCTATAGAGAAAGGTATTTTACATCATCTAAGTTATGGATGCACCTGTTAGTTTTGATGTTGTTGATCATCCTAGATACAAATTCAAGAAATATATATATAAGTCTTGTGAAGAGGATCCAGAAGGAGAATTTTCACAAACCCCACATTATGTATTGCATGTAGAAGACATTAGGGCTTACATACATTGTAAATATGATACATTGGGAGACAATGAAATACTCACCATGTAAGTAGAACATGCTCTTGCATCAAAAGTTGACACAACAAAAGAAATATGGGTAAACTATGAAGAAAAGTTAGCAAAGGTGAAAGAGGAATAGTCTAGAGGACCAAGGAAAAATAAAATTGCTAACCTTATTCATGATTGTGGTATACAAGCTAGAGTGACAGAAGAGGAATTGAAATAAGTCAAGAGAAAGATGGAAGAGAGATCTGTTGGAGTAGCAAGTGGAAGGACTAATTCCCCTATCAATCCTGAGGTAGTTATGGTAGATAGTCCACCTCCTCCACAATAGAAAACAAAACAAGAAAAGGTTGTCACTCCTAGAGTCACAAGATCAAGAAATCCTAAAGAGAAAAGCACACCAAGAGAAGACAAGAAAATAGAAAAACATATTTGGAAACCTGACATGAAGATGCTAGATAAAAGAGCACTAGAACAAGGTAAATTGGTTTCAATTGATAAATACTATGACAAATATGAGTAATCAGACAAGCTGAAGATTGAAGATATTGTGATAGAGCTTGCTTACCTTCAAGAAGAGTCGTCTAGAAATTGAAGGAAGTGTACCCAAAGATCTATATGCAAAATTGGAGAGTAGAAAACACTTGGCACAAATTGAGGATGATCATATTAGAAATAAATAAATTGATAACATGTTGCATGTGTTATTAGTACAAGAGAGATAGAATATTCAAAGAACTAAAACCTCTGTTAAGAAAAAAGATTAGACTATTGAAGATAATGGGAAGGAGGTATGATGAAGTGACTGAGGAAACTTAGAAGGTATTAGAGAAGATTCTAATGAGATCTACTTCTAGCAATCCCTTACCTCCTAAAACAACATCGCAGACACAATTGGGAATAGGTGAAAGACCTAAGGTGACAAAGACCTCTACAGAGAAGAGAGAAGCAAATCCTCCACCATATTTCTATGTCTCTAGTGTGGCAATGACCCTTGACCCCTCACAAGATGAGAAGGACCCTTTTGTAGGAAATTTGGACACCTCTATTGCAGATGAAGAAAAACAGAAAGAGGAAGTTGAATAGAAAAAGGATTATGAATAGAAGATAGAACATAAAAGATTTGAAAATAAATAAGTAAACTCACCATCTATTTCATTGTTGGCAAGCATTGATGTAAATTTGGATAGCATGGATGAATTTGAATTGGTAAAGCTGACATTCA
Organism: Thuja plicata; assembly: GCA_018584345.1. Taxonomy (NCBI): domain Eukaryota; kingdom Viridiplantae; phylum Streptophyta; class Pinopsida; order Cupressales; family Cupressaceae; genus Thuja; species Thuja plicata. The sequence goes on from MU227184.1 coordinate 3,608,038, forward strand.
CCACATTAAACAAAGAAAAGGAAAGATATGAATAGAAAGGAGATAAGAAGACAAAAGTAATCTTAAGACATATTGATACTGTGAATAAATTGCTTCCAATACCTATAGTTTTCTAGCACAAAGATGACATTGAAAAATTGAATATTACACTTGATGAATTTGATGGGTATTATGAAAATTTGTTGAAGATTACAAAAGAGAAAGCTGAGAAGACATATTCAGAGAAGAAACTGACAGAAGTCTACAAGTCCATCACATGGGGCTTCAGCATTGTAGAAACTTGTTTGAAAAATGCAAAGAACTGCATTGGACATTGGAGAAAACTATTTGGCTATTGCATGAATCCGATTAGACACATTCAGAATGTTGAGGATATTATTGCCAAGGAGAGAGCAACTCTGAACAGCTTGATGGACGATTGCGAAACATCTTCACAATCCACAATAGAACTACACACAGAAGTTACAAGGATATTGGCCAAGCTCAATGTAGTGGATAATGAGAAAGGGAGAGTATTAAACAGATTCAATTTGCTAAGGAACTTTATTGCTCAGAAATTATCCATACTTGAAGCTCATCTCTCAGATTTGGAGAAGGTTGAAGATACATTGACCAAAGGCTTTCCCATAGAGTTGAAGGAAGTTGAAACTAAATCATTTGCAATGAATATTTTGATTCACATTAGTCATATTTTGTTCAAGACATGGAGCACATAAGTAAAGATGTTGGAAGATTCTTTTCAGGATATTCTGAAACTGGTAATCGGGAACTAAGACCTATTTTTTTATAGGAACCTTTGTCATTGTTGTCAAAGGGGGAGAAGAGAAGAAAAAAAATGATGATGAAAAAGAGAAGGAGAAAATGAAAAAGATATATAAAATAAAGAGAGAAAAATATGGAGAAGAGATAAGGAGAAGAAGAGACAATTTTGTTTAGTTGGAACACTTAGATATTTTTTTGATAAGTGTTTCCATCAATGCCAAAGGGAGAGATTGTTGCCAAGTGATCTATTTTGGTAAATGTGATTCACTTTCTGGTTGCCATTTATGACAACACATCTAGGTTTAAGATTGATTACTTTGAAGTTAAGTTTTGCTGATTCAGAAATTGACTAAGTATAGTAGCAGTGATACAGAAGTATTTTGGATGTTGAAGATAGAGATCGATGAATTAGGGAAAGTGACCTTAGAGGAAGAAAATATGGAGTATGTATGACCTCCACCTAAGATCGATTTGGATTTGGTAAAGTATGCGATGATTTATAAGGATTTGAAGATAGACAGACTGCAAAAGAACAGTGATACAAAGCAGTTGGACAACAACAAAGACTAAGGGAGTATGACTTGGACTCCAAGAAATCAAAGTTGTATTTTTGTTGTTTATAGTATATACTTTGACTATGCAAGAGCACCGATTATGCATTTAATGTTTACTATATTAAATGTATTTTGTATTGAAGGCCGACTTAGTATTATTTGTAATAATCATCTAGAGAGCTGACTTTGTAAAGTCGAGAGATATATATGTAAGATCTTTTTGGTAAAGATTATTGATATGTGTGTAATAGTTATCTAGAAGGGCATACATGTGATGGTAGATTAGAGAATGGCAAAGCTATAAAGGAACTATCAAAGCATTTGTGATTCTTTTTTTTTCATGACTAAGAAATTTTTGTAAACAGAATTACATTGTAAGAGTTGTAAGCTCATAAGCCCCTAACAGGGTGTTGTGAACCTTTAACAAGGTTTTTATTCCTCTAAAAAGGAAATGTACTATATAATATTCAGCTCCTAACATGGCTAGGTCTCCTTATAGGGACATTATACTTTAGTACATGCTTGTGGGTATCATCCCTACTGGGGTTTTCCCTTGGCTAGGGTTTCCTCTTAAACAAATCATGGTGTTATGATTATTGTGTAATTTAATTATGTTCTTTACTTTACTGTAAATGTATGATTAATGTTTAAGTGGTTGAAGAATTTGTTTAAAGTACTATTATACTGATTCACCCCCCCCCTCTCAGTATAATCCAATCCTAATAGTACTTTGGTGACAATTATGCTTTTATTAGAGATGCAAAGACACCTAATTGTTTACGTTATCACTTATTTAACTACTTCCACAAGAATAGTGATGGTCATGTGCCCATTACAAACCCTTGGACATGTGGATTAGCAAAACTAGTAGCTCCTAATGTATTTGTAGATGTTGATTTGAAATTGGAACTAGCCAGTAGGTATGGAAAAATTTTAAGGTCCATTAAAAAAGATGATGGCACAATTCTATTAACCCTTGATAGGGCATCATTCATGAAAACATTTAATATATACAACCCCTGCGCAACAGAAATTAATTTGAAAGCCCTAGATGCTAGATATACAAAGGAGTTTGCATTGTGTCCAAATTGATTTAGGCCCATGTGCCAAAAGGAACCAGGAATTATATTGCCCCTATCCCTAGTAATAATACACCATATTTTTACAAAGACCTGGAATTCTACATGAAATACATTTCATATACCCTATGCAAAGTTTTAGGGGTGGATAGTCAAAGAGAGAGAGAGTATCATCAGACATGTTGATGATAATCCTGGACTTGCAAAGTCCTTATGTCAATACTGATAATGATTACATTCAATATGTAATTGATAAAATGCACCAGCGATTCATGGATATCCAGAGAAAGATAGGAAGCCCTAAATTCCTGCAATATTCATTGCTCATGCATTTGATTATGTTCTACAATTTTAATATCATGAACCAGCCCAATCTGCAAATCAGAAGATTTTATCATGGTCAGTCCAACCATGTGCAACTTTGGTTAAGGGTATGGAGCTACACATCTAGAGAGAATGAGTTATGTGAATTTGAGAACTGGGTAGTATACCCCCTATTGAGCAATTTAGGAGTCAACATGAATAGAATTCTAGTCAACGTGTTACAAATTTTGAGACCCTGCAAGTTTGTGGACAAATGGAATGGAGACCACGACTAGGGTGATTTCTATTTTCATCAAAATTTTACATTGATCAGATTATATGGTTGCTCTCAACCACCACACATTTTTGCTTATAGAGTGCCACCCAGAATTGCTATCATGGAGTTCCTATGGCAACTCATGCTGACAGATAGGGAGCATTTGGCTCCACATAGGAAAGGAACTTTCACTCCAAGGCAGATTATTGCCTTTGATTTTACAATAGGGAAGAGGGCTTATGATGTTGTAAATGGATGGTTCAGATACTATAGAATGTATGTTGCCTTGTATAGATACATTGATACAGAAGGGTTCATAAAAAGTGCTAAGAAACTTTTGACACCCACCATTCCAATTAAAAAAGAGCATCAGCCATGTGAGGAAGAGGACCTTATCAGGAACATCCTTGAAGAGGATGAAATTTCAGCAAGGTCAACAAAGCATAAGCACTTGATGGATCTAGACAAATAGCTCAAGAAGAAAGGGATCCCATTTGGAGGATATTTCTCTAGATTACCTTATCCAGAGAGATTAGATAAGATGATTGAATCATATGGTACACTTTCTAATCAACTAGAAGAGAAAATTAAGGATAAGGACAGAGGTCCAAATAAGAAGTTATCCTCAGAGTATAGTAGCAGTTACTCTATACAAAGCCCACCACCTAAATATTAGCCAACCCATAATGAGGAGAACATTATTGACCTAAAATAGGGACATGAGGTTGAGGTAGTTGTTGAACCTCCTCATAAAAAGAAAAGGGTGGAAGCAGGAGAGCCTTCTTTTGTCAAGACACAGAAGAAGAAAAAGGACAAAGTAAGTGCCCTATTCATAGGGACAAGTGCCTATGACCACCAATTAAGAAAGGTCATAAGAGAAGGTAAAAAGAAAAGGGAAGACACTAATGATAATGTGGAGATGCCTATCTTATTGTGCAAGGATGAAAGAGAACTACAACAAGAGGAATTCTTAAAAGATGATGAATTTATAAAGACCAAATAATTCAAAGACTTCCTAATATGAGCCAAACAACAGCAAGTGGGGGCACAATTGAAATTGGATGGAGGAGAAGCCATAACAAGTGAAGCCCTATAGGCTCTCCAAGAATATGACCTAGAGTCTGAAAATATGACCCGTAATGAGGCCAGATAGCTAGTGAAATCAAGTGGCATATTATTGGTAGAGGGATGGGATTTGGCTTCAGCCTTCATTATATATCAAATCAGGAGGCATCCAGACATCAATTTTTCAACAGAGACATAAGTAGGGGAAATGATAAAAGGATATGGCTACAATGCACAATCTTGAACCCTAGCTATGTGGGCTTGAACCCCCAAGAATAAAAAGCTATCATTGATCAATGTCCAAGAGAAGATGGAGGGGGATAAGATAATCTAGTCTATGCATAATACAGTGGATTTAGAGATTTCTCAATCGCTAACCCACTTTACTCATTTGAGTGAAGCAAAGGATGTTCAAATGTCTAAAAGGTATCAGAAGTTGTTTGATGAAATAAGCCTCATTGGAAATGATAGAGAGTTGGGTATAATAAAGATCAATTCTATGGAGAAGATAATTATAGATCTGACCCAAAAGCTACAACAAATCCCAGAGGTTGTTCATTTTGAACCAAAAAAGGCAGAAGATGCTCTTGTGCAGACAAAGGATACATGGGATACTTAGAGGGAAACAGAGAAAAAGGGTGTAGAGAAAAATAGTGTGGCTTTAGAATCCTTTCTAAATATCCTTCAACATAGAATTAATATATTAAAGGATAAAGGTTATTTATTGCATGGGGCCTATAATAAGTTTCATGGCCTACAAGTTGAGGTAACAAGTTTTGTGTCTACTTTGAACCCCTATTTTGGGACATGGTTAGTTAGGAATGGCTTATTTGAAAGGTTAGCATCTTTGCAGCCACTAAGGGAAGATTTACCAGAGATATTCACATAAGTGGGCGATGAAATAGATCACATTGGGGTAACCTTGTCCTTTTTCAAGGGCAAGGAAAATCAGATAGAGACCAAATTGAATATGTTTGGGTCTGATTATAATAACTTTGTTCCTTCAATCAGATCAGAGGATAGTCAAATAAAAGTAGTGGAGATTTGGAGGAATGAATTTGATTCATTATTTCCTAATAAAGAGGTGTTTATGTCTGACACAAATGAGTTAGGTATGGAGAGGTTTTATAAAACCTTGGATGAGGCATTTAAGGCTGAGACAAATTTTAATAAATTTGTAACAAATGTCAAAAGAATAAAAGATGCTAGATGAGAGAGGCAAAAGGCACAAATTGAAAGCATTCAAAGCTTTAAATGGCCTGCAGAGGACGATGTCAGAACATGGAATGTTCTTACAAAGCCCAAGAAAAAGAAGCCTACCACAACTACCCTTGACATCATAGATGAAGAATAGGACACTTGGCACCTAATCTTTGAGCACAGGGAGATTAGTGATCTGAAAGATTAGTGTATGAAAGCCTGTAATGATAGTCACTAATTCTTGCGATGGCAGTAACTAACTCTCGCAAGAACTATTGGAGGCTATGCAAAACATATTCAGACAAGGTGCCAGCTAGCAGAAGATTTCAAAGATCTAATATTTGATTGTATTCCTATTTTTTCCTTCCATCGCTTGGAGTCTTCTTGTATTTTGTCTTCTTCTAAGTTTTTAGGGTTAGGTCTTAAACCATCTGATGCTTGTTTCATCCTTAATTTTTAAGGATTACAAGATGGTTTAGAATATATATAGAGAATTTGTATCATTTTGTGACAAGATGAGAAGTAAAATATAATTGCAAGCCAGACTACTTGGTGTTTTTTAGTTTTGTGCATATTGTCTTTTGAATGTATTTGAAGCAGTAATCATATTAATAAAATACATTACAGTTTATGTCCTATATCTTGTATTTGGCTCTTTATATTTTTGTTCTAGCTTTTGTATGTTTGATTTGCAAGGCATCTTAGATATACTAATTACAAGGTGATTATGCAGTTGCTTGTGAGTTCCTTCAAGGAAGGAGTAATTCTTACAGGTGATCCCAGAAAGCTAAGCATTAGTATTAGGATCTGATAATAGGGGTATTGGAGTGAAAGGTAGTCTGTAAGGAATTCTACCAAAATTGCATGTATTTACATTAATCAATTATTGTGGATTTATATTTGATATTGAATCTTTACCCAAGGATTCGGCACTAGTTAGGTTTTGGAAAAACATTTAATCATCATCCAATATTCAAAAAAAATCTATCATTTACATTTCAGTTACAAATACATATAAAGTTTAAGTAATTGTATCAAAGAATACAATTCAGTTTGTTGATTCCTTCAAGAGAGAATCACTAGGTTAACCCTCCTAAAGTTCAGAGAACTACAAAAGGAAGAAGGATGAGAATCCTTATCACACTACTGTTTTCTATTGTTAAGATAATGGTTTGTCTTATGAAGCTCTATATTAGATTAATTTTAGTCATTTGCATAGTTTTCTATATGTTGATACAGTAGAAGGAAATTACCAATCTAGTAAGAGAACTAATACACTATAATAGATACTAAAGGTCAGTAATCATTTTAAGGTACACCCGCCTGAGCCTGTGGATCTCAAAGTTTAAGGAGCAATTAGTCCTTGACAATTAGGCTTTCTCTTGCATAGAGTTAAATTGGAAATATAAAGAGTAAACATTGACATTGTTTTGATCTTGCAAGAAAAATCCCTAATAGGATTCAATGGGCGTCGGTGTAGATGGCACCAAGTTAGGATCAAATAAAGTTGTTTCACTATTATAAGATGGTTCCTAGTTATTTGAGGGCCCATAACCCATGTTAGTTTATATTATTGGCACATGTGATGGGATGAACTGAGGCGGTGGAGTATACTATGGTTGCCGCGTATGCAGATGATATTGAGGTTGTGGAATGTGTTAAGGAGATTGGATGTATGAAGGTTGAAACTGAGATGGTGGGATATATAGAGGCTTTTCTTGGGATGGTGGAATATATGAAGGTTGCTGTAGGGGTGGTAGAATGTGTGAAGGTTTTTTTTTATGTGGTGGGATGTATGAAATTTGTTTCCGATGCGGTGGAATATATGAAGGTTATTTCTGAGGTGGTGGGATGAATGATGGTTGTTTCCGAGGTGGTGGGATATATGAAGCTTGTTGCTGAGGAAATGGAATGAATGATGATTGCTACTGAGGAGGTGGGACATATGAAGGTTTTTGCTAAGGTGGTGGAACATATGAAGGTTGTTGTTGAGGTGGTACTATAGGGTTGGAAACGCTAGGCCCAGGTACTCCATCATGTTCCAAAAAGCCAGTAATAATCCTTGAGTAGTTGGGATTGGTGGGAGGTTGATGTAGAGGTGTCCCTTGATTGTTTTGGGGGTTTTCTAAATTGGAAGGAACACATGTAGAGATACTATTGATGGATTGTTGTTGGGATATCCCTTGAGTGATTTGGGGAACTCCTATCAAAAGGGATTATGTCTTGGTGGAGCCATATTAGATGTACTTGCTGGATGGGTTGAGGGTTTTATAGAGGGTGTTATTGTGCTAAAAGGTGTGCTAGATATGGGTGGAAAATTGGAAAAGAGAAGGTTTTGTACTAGATACCTAGTGTGGTGAAAGATGTGGTCACTTAGGAGGCATTTTGATTGGGGTTGCTAGAAGGTAAAATGGAATCGATTGGAAGGAGTGTTACATAATAAATCCAAGATGAGGGCATGTGGGTGGCTTCTACTTAAATGGCAGAGGTGTTGTATCTAGTAGGTAGTTTGGCACCATTCTATGCAATACTTTTGAAGTACGCATCTACGTTAGTTGCCAATAGTGATCCCACAATAGCCATTACTTTAGGAGTTTCTAGGGCATCATTAAATTCTTCCCTATCATTAAATTTAGCCCTGAGATTTTCAAATGAGAATTCATCTTCTAGTGGAGGGATAGGAGGTAACTATGGGATATCAACGCGTGTTTTCTCATGATGTTGAGTAGTATCTAGATCACTAAAATTTAGTCATCGGGTCTTTTTAATAAGAACACTAGTTTCATTATTGGGGTCATGTTTGGGTTCTATGTTGGGATCCATTATGCCTTTTTTCTTTTGTGATCTCGTGAAAGACATATGTAGAGGAGAAATGAAACCTAATTTTTTGTATTTTTTGGTAATAAGACATGGAGGCAATTTAGGAATGAACGACTAGGATTCTGCCTAAAATGAAGGTAATATGACCTAAGAGAGATTATACAAACTTCCAAGGTGAACTTTATGAGGAAAGACATCAATGATTCTGTCGACAATCTTGACTTCAAAAAGGTAGTACAAAGATGACTGATACTGGCAATGATGTCCATCTAAGACAAGTGTTAACCAAAATGATAGGTGCCTAAGACAAGGAAAGATGATGGTGACTAAATTTTCATGAAGCCAAGATAATACGCAAGACCACTACTGGAATGTCCTAAGGAAATACACCCTCTAATCTGCAAAAGATTCTAAAAGGTGGAAAACTTAACCTCTAGGAAATGCAAGCTATGTTTTTGAGATTTTGAATTTTCTGGATTATAATGATTACTATGCAAAAAGGGAATGACTATACAAGATTCTATGCTAGGAATGATGCTAAAAATGTTGGATGAATATGCAAGGGTATGTCAATCACCAATTTTCACAATAAGAGACAATTGGAATGTTTTGGGATCTATGTTGTTAGATCTTCTTGGTTCTCTGATAGGATACTCATAGGAAAATGTTGTAGGACCAATATTTGAGATGTGCACAAATCCAACAATCAAAAAACTCAGTGTATTTGTAGGACTTACTATATAAAAAAGGAAATGATTAGTGTATGTTCAACAAAAATTTCAAGCTGCAAGGTTTTCACACGGTCAAAACAGAAATAGTCAGATTAATCTATGGTCAATTGGCTTCAAGATGTAATGTTATAAGCCCAATAATTTTGATGTTTGTCAGCTCACACAACAATTTTCACATTACTAGGAAACAAAGATCCACGACGTAGGTGCCCCTATTTTTTCCTTTCCTAGGTATTGTTGTCATGCTAATGAAGATCTCTTTCATCAACACAATACCTTAGAACACATATGTTTGGAATCTTAGGGGAAAATATGAAACCTCTTACACTATAATAAGACACTTGATTCAGAGGTGAACCAGGTGGGCCTCTAATTAACCTATTTGTAGTAAGGTCTGTGGTGTTTATCCAATCAGTTTGTACATGTGTGACTCACTTAAGAACCTAGTTGACCATGCTAGCTACTTAAGGATATTCACCCTATCCAGACTATCATCAACACACCTCGCCTGAGATTGGATAGATATAATACATTAAGGGATTTGGACCAAGTCTTATTTATATACCGATTAGAAGGATTATTGGTTTGAGTTCATCCTTTGAGGAAGAAGTGCTTTCCCAAAACAAGCTTCTCTAAAAAAAATTAAAAAGGTTTTTATTCTAACATATTGTGCAAGTGCGCCAAAGACTCAAAACACACGGTTAACTACATTAAGCACTGAAAGATCAAATGTGAACTGAGCTACCATTCATACAAGCACACGAGTTCAATTTTAAGCCGAAACCAAATGATATTTGCTTGTTCAGTTTTAAGTGCACCAATTTCAAAAGTTCTTTGCCTTGTTTAGTTGTTATCCACATGTCAATTTTATGCACCAATTTGAAAGATGAGATTGTGATGTTTAAGAATACACTTTTCATTTTAAGCACCAAAAGACAAATGAATTGATTTTAGAATTAGCAAAATTTAAGTTGCTTCCATGCCATAATTTATCAAGAAATTGTTAGTACCAAAAAATCCTAGCAATTTAGATCTGACAATCCACAAGCGTGATAGTATTGATATAATGGCAATTGAACTTCTTAGCACTCTTACCTTTTCTAGATATGTGTTTATAAGACCTTCGTAACCAATTTTTTCCTCAAGTGCCTCACTTCTTAATCTACACACGTGTCCTTTGTTATGTGTAATCTCTCGCTCTCTTTTTCATTGCTTAATGAGCTTCTGAATTTTAACTTGTTGTGCTTTGGTGTCCCACTACATTTTTTCATTATATCAAGTGCATATTTTCAACAATGAAAATGTGTCTTTTTACAATAGAGAATGATATTTTAGACATAAGAGAAGCAAATGTCAATTTTAGTTCTGAAACAATATTTTTGATAAAACGATTATCACCTACACCTACACAAAAAGAAAACTTTTCAAAGATCTTTTTTATTTGAAAATATTTCTCATAACAATTAAAATCACAGAGAAAAACCCCCTATAGAATTTCAAGACCTTTCAAAAAATGAAACTTTTTTGAAATGAAACGATGATTTGTGTCCAGATTTTTTTTTTATGAAATCTCATTAAAAAATATATATATATATATAAAAATCAGCAATTTGGACTATAGCTTTTCTTATGTCAAAAAATACTTGCAAAAAAAATTCATATCATAATTCCTTAATTTGTGCCCTAGGGACCCATTTTATCAGAACATACTAGTTTTAAATGATCTATTTTTTTACAAATATTTTTCATAAAAATTAAAATCACAGAGAATAAACCCCCTGTAGAATTTCAAGACCTTTCTAAAAATGTAATTTTTTTAAAAAGAAACGTTGATTTGTGCCCAGAAATGATTTTTTATGAGATATAATAAAAAATTATTTTTAAAATCTAGAAAAATCTGAATTTTGGATTGTGGCCTCCTTAGATCAGCGTAAACTAGCAAAAAAAAATCATAAAAAAATTCCAAGCGGTTTGAAAGATATGACCAAATTTTACCTCGGGTTCACCATTTGTAGTCAGGTATAATGGAATCCTGCAATAACACTGAAATCTCAATCACAAAGAGATTGTTAAAGCAATTAGTATTCACAATATCAAGAAAGAAAGAAAGATAAATAAAAGGCTTAAACGATTAATAATATGAAATCATATTAAACAAAATGAATGTGCAAACCATGTAGCCCTTCCTTGTTGTTCACCTTTTTTATGCAATGTGGGCTCTCAGAAATGAGTGCTCAATTGTATGTCAGCATAAGAATTCAAAGCAATTGTGGTTTTAAAACCAAAGGTTTGGCTCTCTATTTATAAGATTTTAGGGGTTTCAACCAAGAATCCATAATTGAAGGGATGATTGACTGTGATTGAGGAGTTGAGGTCAGAGTGAGTGGGAGTTCAACTCTGCTTGACTACCTTAATTGGGAGATTGATTGACCTATTAATAAATAGATTGGAGAGATGACTTGAATAGATTGGTGAGTTACCAAATGGTATGGATGAGTCAATTGATTACATAGATTAGAAGATTGAATTAACTGGAGACTTAACTGATTGTTGGGGGATGCATTAACAGTGTGAATTGAATAGTTAGGAAAAAGATAGTGGAGTTAGGAATTATGATTGAGAAGCTAACTCAAAGAAAGTGTGAGTTAGAATATAGGAGGATATTTATGATTGAAATAAATAATAAATTATTTATTTGCACATGTGGGGATATTTTATAAATAAATAATTACTTATTTATTTATGAGAGGAATTATTAGTTTAATTAAATAAATATAATTTATTTAATCATGAGAGAGGAATAATTAGTTAAATTAAATAAATATAATTTATTTTATCATGAGAGGGGAATAATTATTTTAATTAAATAAATATAATTTTTTTAATCATGAGAGGGGAATAATTAGTTTAATTAAATAAATATAATTTATTTAATCATTAGATAGAATTTGATTTAATTATTACATAAATGTAATAATTAGTGAAGGGGGAAAAATAATTAAATTTGATTATTTAATTAATTATAAGGAGATAGGGAATAATTAAATAATGTTTAATTATTTAATTATTTTGTAGATGAATAGGTGATGAAATATTGATTAGATGTTGAATAAGTAAAGTAATTAATTAAAACTACTTAATTATGAAATTAAAGGGAAAAGATGATTTTGATCTTAGAATATGGTAGAAAGACAATTTATTAAATAATAAAGATTATTAAATAAATTAAAAAGGACTATTAGTAACTATGTCATTGCATTAGAGCAATAGGTCATTTTTAAGTGCCCATAGTATGTACAAAGGAAAAATGTATTTTAAATGCTTTTACTGCAAGAAGATAGGACATTATGCCTCCAAATGTCTGAAGAGATTTCCTAAGTACAAGTCTAGTAAGTCTAAAGATGAGAAAAAGTGTTATTATGCAGCTGGTGATGAAGGAATCATTGATGATGAATCAGATAATACTAAGAGTGAAGATGAACTTGTTTTTGTTGCAATTATGGAGGATGAACCTAAGACTACAAATATTATGTCAAGTTTTATTGCTAACAATATTATTTAAGATATCATGACTAATGGTGTTGATACTAGACTACTAGTGTGATTAAGGATGAAATCTCAACTACTTGGGAATATGAGATAATCCTAACTACTCAGAATGTCAAAGAAGACAAATAGACTATTGGTAGTAGGTGCTCTCATTTCATGAATGGTAATATGAAAAAAAATATGTGGACTATGAGATGCATGAAAGTGGTACTGTTAAGAGGGAAGATAACTCTGAAGGTGAGATTTCCACAATTTATACTTTTATAAAAATCTTGCTAAAGATATTATGTGTAATGTTCATGATAATTGTGTTGTTGAGAAGACCAAGTCTAGTGATATCCTTCTAGAAATGTTTCTACATGTAGTTTTGTTGAAAAGGTTACCCTTGAGAACTCTATGAGTTGTGTTATTAAATAAGAAAAGGTCTCAGTCACTCAAAGGAATAAGAAAAATGATTGGTTGATATATAGTGGATGTTGACATCATATGACTAGTGACATAAGCAAGTTTGTGAAGTATGAAGAATATGATGGTGGAATTGTTAGATGGGGTGAAAGCACTGAAGGGAGAATCAAGGGAAGAGGTATTGTTTCCTTAGATGGAAATAATATAACAGATAATGTGCTACATGTTATTCATTTGAGATACAACTTTTTTAGTGTTGGTCAACTAGTTGAAGAAGGATACACTCTACACTTCAGTGATGAAGGATGCAAGATTCTAAATATTTCTAGAAGTGAATTTGGATCAAGATCAAAGAGTATTAAAATTCCATCTGAATAATGAAGGAATAAAATATCAGATCACTCATATTGATCAAAGTTAGACCAAATGACACAAAAGTAGACAAGGAATCAACCTTAATAAGGTACTGCACCAACAAAATTTAAATAAGATGAAGAGGATATCAAAATAAATTGTTGATGGAGCTGATGCAAGAAAAGAAGAAGGAGAAATGCTAGAGTCACAAATAAAGCCAATGATACCAAGGTATGAAAAATTGAATCATTCAAAAGAAATTCACCTACCTGTTCAGTCTAGTAGAAGTTAGTCTGATGTTTGCAAAGACAAATTAGATGAAAAAAGTGTTGGTATACTTTTTTAAATGAAAACTTTTGATGAGAATTAGATCAATAATAATCCAAAAGGGTTAGTAATTCAAAAGGAAGGGACAATAGATGTAGATACAACAGTAAATGAAATGAGATCAACAAACTATGATAGTTTCAAAGTTCAAAATTAGGAGTCTGATGTCAAACAACTTAAGGAGAATGTAAGTCAATATTTAGTTGAAGGAAATTTCAACTCATGGTATCAGAGAAATATAGAAGATCAAATTTGTCTAATATCTGAGATTGATGCCAAAGAAGTGTACACTGCTTGTATGGATGATCAGTGGGTTGGAACCATGGAAAAATAACTTAGAATTGCAAATGAGTATAAAGATAAGCTCAATATTTGTTCATCCGAGCTCGAAGCACTGTTAATTCAAAGAATGTTAATAGATAACAATGGTATTGGATTAGAGAAAGAAGATTTCTCCAAATCCAACCAAAACAAGTCTAACTCAAAGAAGAAGAAGAAGAATTTAGAAAAAAATCCTAAGAATTTTAGAGGTAAGTGCTTTAACAAAGATGAACACAAAGAAGAGGATTGCAGAAAAGGATATATATCTAAACTTATTAATGGAAGTTGTAGAAGCAAGGAAGTGGACAGAGATGATACCAAAGTAAAAAACATGAGAATGAGAAGAAATGGTCAAAGTAGAATAAAAGAAGAAGACAAGGTAGACAAGAATGTTCAAGGGAATATTAAAGAAAAAGGAAAAGGAAAGGAGAAAGGAGACAAGGAATAGAAGCATAAGAAGAGGATATGAAGAAAGAAGAACAAGGCCACAACCGATATGGGGTCTACTTTGGTAAGATCCAAAGGAAATTCAAGAGGACTTTCTCTTCCCAAATAAAACTAAGATGTAGAAGGATGCATCAGTCTACAAGAGATTTATGAAGACATCATTAAATATGGATTGATGTATGAAGGATACTACTCAGGGGGACTAGTAGGAATGGTGAGGAAAATTTGTTTGATATGAAGTTGAGTATTTTTAGTGAGATAAAAAGAAGTGTAGGAATAAGTGATTTAAGTGTTTGATCCATATTGGATGTCTCAAAGGTGTGTGCAATTAGGAAAGATGAGGTTGATGAGGTAGTAGAAGTAGAGAAGGAAAATGAAGCAGACATTGATATGACAAACAAAATTGCAAAAGAACTAATGATACACCTTTTCCATTGATTTCAAAGGGGGAGAGAAGAAAATGTGAAAAGAAGGGAAGACAAAAAATATAAGATCAAAGGTGAAGATTAAGAAGGAAACTAATGAAATGAGAGAAGAAATTTTATGTATACTTGCACATAAGAAAGAAGTGAGCCAAGAAGTGTGGTGTGTATCTACGGGGGAGAAGTTGATCAAGAGAAGAGTATGTAATCAGATTGGAACTAAGGAGATCATGTTCCCAAGGGGAGAAGAATCAAAGAAAAGATGTGTTAAGAGAGGGTCTAAAAGATAATTATGGATATTTATGGTAGTACTGTTGATTATCTTTCTAGGAGTGAGATTGTTAGTTTCTGATTGTATTACTTATTTTTCACATCACATGTTGCCATCAATTCCAATGGGGTAGACTGTTGGCATATTGGAAAACCTAGAAGATGATTGTGTTGGAATTGATGTCAACATAACAGAGGGATTGATAAGAGGAAGTGATCAAAAAATTTATTTTCTTATTGCTAACATTAACTATTGCAGGTTAGCCAGTGGAGAAAAATGCTAAAAGGTCTAGTGGGAAGTCAATATTATAGAGATGAAGTCATGCACATAGTGGAAGGATGATGAAGGTGTTTAATAAGTTCACCCAAAGTTGTAGAAGGTTTCATGATCATTTGGATAGGTAACCAGGTTATAGAAGGTGACTGCAGATAGGGTAACAGACTGTGTTAACAAGAAGAAAAAAAGGTTTGTTTTGCGCAATCAGATTGGAATTAATTGGAGAAAACCTAGGAGTTTATTTGGTACATTCTTAGGTGTCTTCAATTCAGAGGGTTTTTACTTTAGAAGTCTACAAGGAATAATCTTATTTTCTCAAAGACTTGTTGATAGTGTTCTTCAAGTTTGATAGAAAAGAGTTAGCAAATTCAATGGTTGTGGTGGATTTGAGTGTTTATCTTGATGCCATAGGATTTTCTTGAAGTATGTGCTTGATGAGTTGGTGATAAACATGAATCTGAAGGATTAGATTGGTGAGATTTTTGGTCAATAATAATGATATTATTATTATTTTTGTTCTTGGCCAACTTAGTTGGTAAATCATGTTGTGCAAGTGCTAATTCATGAAATCTAGGAGATTTATGATCTCGAGGTGGTGGTTTTAGGTCTTATCTATGATTTGACGGTCATAGATGGATTTGGATCAAGATTTTTGGCATGTTTATTTGATAAGATGGTGAATTAGAATTTTCCAACCTAGTTCTTGGTATAAGATGGTGAATTATGGAAAATTCAAAGTCGGATTTGTGGATGTGAATGCTAGAGGTGGATAAAAAGGGGAAAACCTAATTCACTGGTGATCAGAAGTGTTTCAAAAAGGGGTTGAATAGATATCTTCATTGTCGTACATTGGAGTTATATCAAACATAAGGTAGATGTCACTTACATAGCTCACAAAATTTTCATATATCATTGTAGTGATCATATTGTAAGGCAGTGAACCTTTGATGCAGGAGCATCCTGGGTGTAAGGGCAATCTTGCATCACCCAAAAATATTTCTGTTTTCTTTTCAATAAGGGCTACCTTGTGCAGAGCTGCTATTTATGGAAACTTGCTATTTTTAGTAAGTTGGCCATACGATCTCGAAATGTTCTGATTTTGCATGTGGAGGTTCATCTCAGTAATATCAGCTTGCTAGTAAAGTTTCATGGCTAGATCAGGTCTAGTTTTGAAGATATTGAAAATTTTTGATATTGAAAACAGGGTATAGAAACTTTGAGCTCAGTTTTGAAGGCTTTAGAGGCCCCAGATGAGGTTGAAACTTGGGCTTGATGATGCTTGCATGATCGAGCCATTGTAGAGCGCTTCGTGGCATTTCTGAAATGGGGTTATAATAGTCAATCGAGTCAACTGGTGATGACTTATGGTCTCCGGAAGTTGGGTCACCTGAAATAGCAGAAAATAATTT
>MU227184.1:3629718-3655533 GCA_018584345.1 Thuja plicata
TTTGCATGTGGAGGTTCATCTCAGTCATATCAGCTTGCCAGTAAAGTTTCATGGCTAGATCAGGTCTAGTTTTGAAGATATTGAAAATTTTCGATATTGAAAACAGGGTACAGAAACTTTGAGCTCAATTTTGAAGGCTTTAGAGGCCCCGGATGAGGTTGAAACTTGGGCTTGATGATGCTTGTATGATTGATCCATTGTAGAGCGCTTCGTGGCATTTTTGAAATGGGGTTATAATAGTCAATCGAGTCAACTCGTGATGACTTATGGTCTCCGGAATTTGGGTCACCTGAAATAGCAGAAAATAATTTTCCTTCAAAATTTTCGGGTTTCAAAAGTTATTTTGAGCCGACTTTGATGTACTAAGTTGAAAAATAAAATAATTCTAAGTTTGATCGGCCCTAAGGGCTAAATTTTTGGAACCTTCTCGGGCGGTGGAAATTGCCTATATAAAGAAGGCCTGTAGTGTTGTTTTAGGTAGTTCGGGACAGTTCTGGGTAGATCTGGGTAATAATTCGAGGCTTTGTCCTACAGAATATTGTAAGGGGAATGCCCATGTGGCTTTGCATATTGTAATTCTGAAAGTTTGTAATTCCACATTTGTGGAGATAATAAGAAGTCCATTTTCTGTTCTTGCGAATTGTTGTTGCTTCTATGTTTCTGTTATGTGTTTGTGGTATTAAGGGGAGCACCCTTCATCAACCTTTCTCAAGGTTATAGATTGAGGCTTTTTATTTGAGCAGTGAGATCTAGGTAGCGATCCTGAATGCATGTGCATTACCCATACATTATGTATATGGTGAACGTGTGATTAATGGTAGACTCCGAAATCATACATATACATTGAATGACCCAAAATCCTATCCTCAAGCCAAATCTAATTTGTTCAACCCAAAGGATGAAAGGGCACAAATGAAAGATCTAGATAGGGGGAGAATTTAGGGTATTTGTTGTAAGGTATGGAAGAAAATGATACAAGATCTTATGTTTATGACTAAAAGAAGATGTAACAACAAGGTCCAATAGCAGATCTGATATAATGTATTAAAGTAGATGCAAGATATAGGAATAAGAATGTGTGTACCTAAAAAATAGAAGAGGAAGAAGGTGTTAAAATTGTTATTTTCTATCTAATAGAGCCCTAGAATGTTGCAACACCTAAATCAAGTAGTTTGTGACCTGCAACTCTGAAACCTACAACTATTTGTTCTTTCTAGGAATAGGTGGAAAGTGGTTCGACCTATACCCAGGTATAGGTTGAAGGTTTGACCTATACTTAAGATGACTAAAATCAGAAACAAAAAGTTGATCTAGGCAATTATTTTGATTGTCCTTCCATCTTTGTAACAAGAATACTCACTCTGAATACTAGGGTATAGGTTGAAGATTTGACCTATACTTGATATTGTCAAAATTGGAACAAAAAAGTGGATCTAGAAAGTTCTTCCAATTGGGTTCCTAGATCTATAGCTAAATCTTCATTCCAGACCTGTGCCTACAAACAAGAGAGAAGGGGAAATTATTGGGGGAAAGGGGCTTGCCTAGGTCAAGACCATGTTTAAACCTTGAAATGAAATAAGTAAACCATGTAAAACAAGACAAATGAAAGTATTCACCTTGCTTGTCAAACCCTTGTGGATGGATACAGATCCATTGTACCCACAAAGATGTATGCTTGCTTGATTGAATGTTGAATTATAGAATGTAGAATGTCTTTACCAATGTAATAGATCTACACTTGCCAAATCATAGATCATGGATGTATGTATGCTTTATATGCTTTAATGGAGAAGGAGAAGAATGAAGAATGGATGGAAGATAGCCTACAAATCTTGGAACCAAATCCTTGCTTGCTTGAGATCACCAAAAATCCCTTTATTACACCTTGGACTTGCTGGAATCATTTGTCATTGCACCAAAATCTCAAATTATCAATGCCCGATTAAAATACCAGATCTAACCTGATCCACGAGAGGCATTTAAGCCATGTCACAAATATCTAAGGAGGTTCTAACCACCAAGTCAAAATTCTCCTCATCAGCACAGACTGAGCCTTCAGCACCCACTAAAGGGAGACTCGAACCTGTGATCCAAGGCCCTGATACAAATTGTTGGAATCATTTTTCGTTGCACTAAAAGCTCAAACTATCAATGCTTTATACAAATGCCATATTTAACCTGATCCACAGGAGGCACTTAAGCTATGTCATGAATCTCCAAGGAGGTGATGACCACCAAGTCAACAGGACTTCAATTCTTGAAAGTGAAAGAATGCTTGCATGTATAGATCATGAATTTGTAATAGATAATGGATATAATGGATCTCTTGAAATCATAGACATGTAATGGATTGAAAAATAAAGGGAAGAGGCCTCCTTTTATAAATATTTTGATGTTCAATTTTGTGGAGGCTGACCTCATTAGGCAGGAAAATGAGAATACTTTGCATTGGGCCTGAAACCCACAAAATTTAAACCCCCAAGGTATAGGTCGAAAATGGTTTTACCTATACTTGGTATAGGTCAAACCAGGTTTGACCTATACCTAAAAGGGTAAATTGAAACATATTTTGTGATTTCCAAGAAGTATTAAGAGGCTTAGGAAAAAACATAGAGAAAAGTGGAAAAATCAAGCATAAATGGCTCCACAACTAAGGAGATCACTAAAATGGGGCCCAAATAGGTCTTAGAGCTTCCAAATTGATGGGTTCTCTCTTTTTAGACCTATACATTTAGCCCCCACTTTAGTGGGAGTGTGCTACAAGCTCATGCCCATGATAAGTTAGATCAAATGCATAAGATGATCTCACCAAAGTTAAGGAGACAAGGAAATATCAAGCCCCAAAGTGACTTAAGTCCTTATCAAATCCAAAACTAAGATAAGAGAGACATCACGAGAGAGAGAGAGAGAGAGAGAGAGAGAGAGAGAGAGAGAGAGAGAGAGATGATTACCTTAGCCCCAATAAGATTGTATGTATTACCATGAACCACACAAAGAAGTCAAAGTGTGACCACCATGCCCAGTAAGATTGTGTGTCTTACTGTGGACCACACAAAAGCATCGCAAAAGATGGCATTGAAAGTTCTAGCAGGGTTTGTGTGTTGTTCTAGTCAATCCATCTAGGATTTTTCCTTAAATATTATATGTCAATAAGGTATCTGATAGAGAGAGATCTATCCTTAAGGATTGTATATCCATAAGGGATCAAAATAAAAAGGAGGGATCAATCCTTAAGGATTGTATGTGCATAAGGGATCCAAAATGTAAGACATCATCGAAAGACAATGTGTGTGTACAAAATGTGAGCAAAGTGTATACCCCACATTAAAGCAATTACAAGCACATTAATGGGAGCAATATCTTTAACAAATCGTACATGCGTCTACTAGAAACATCTCCATAATGAAATGCCCCTAAGAAAGGACAAATCAAGGGCAATGAGCACATGACTAAAGAAATCATAAAAGGGTTCTACCAACTATGGGGTTATTTGGTCATATGATAGCTTATGTATATCAAAATTATGTCAAAATTAACTATCATCATTCCCCAAAGGAAGCATAACTACAACACAATGGATGAAAGCCACATAATATTATGAAAAAGAATATTTTTGGCCAAAATCATGGAGACTAAAAAGAATAGGTTCTACCACTTTTCATCATACCAAATAGACAACACAAAGGCACATTCACGAATAAATGGAACATGTAACAACATATATAAGAAGTAAGATACAAATAGAAGAATGATTACAACATGGAAATTTATTTATCACCTTGCACCAATGGAGCAACAAGGGTCATTTAAAGAAATCTAGAAAAGACATAAAACAAGAAGCACATCACAAGGGAAACACATCATGACAAACAAGAAAATAGAGAAAAGAAAAGAAATGATCCACTTTGAAAGAGGAGAGAGTCAAGTGTATCGCCTACTCCCCCATCTAAGTCCATAGTGTTTTGGGAAGGTGGTAATCTCACAAGAGGAGAAAAATCAAGCACAACAGATGGAACAATAGCCAAACAAGGACCCTGATGTGAAGAGAGGTCACTATGTTAATTATTATGAGTTATAGATAATTATTGTGAAAGAATAGTTGGTAAATCATTATCAAAATCAATACTCTCATGCATATCATCACAATCACTAGCATGCATATCATTTTTAATATCATGAATATCATCATCAATAGTATATTCTTCATCAAGATTAATTGTAATAGAATCCAAAATATAAACATCATTGTCATGTTTTTTTCATTTTAAATTTGTTTAAATTCACTTCCTCCATAGGATCAAACATGGGTTGGTCAAAGGAAAGTGAAGTATGAGGAGGGGTATGAGGTGAAGAAATGTTCTGAGAAGCACATTCATGGGCTCTAGCACAATTTTTGCAACAATTATGATGATCTTGACAATTACATTTGGTTTTTCTAGATATTTGGGCTGCAATAGGATCAATCAACATCATGTCCTTTTCCTATTTAGGAGGAAGAACTGAAGGAAACACACTAGGTTGAAAGATGAAAGGAAGAGGATAAGGAGGAAAAGGTGGTGTAGGAAGAATTCCAAAAATAGCATCATCCTTAGGTTTTCTAAGTTCACAAAGCTTTTGAATCTTAAAGGCTTTGTATGATCAAAAAGATAATCAGGACAAACTCTAGTTGGTTGAGGAATGTATGGCCAAAATAAATCAAGGTCAACAAAGTCTCGAGGCATAAAAGGATGATAAAAACTATGGTTAATATTAATAATCTCTCCATTATAAGGAAATCTAAATGAATAGGAGAATTCATGACATTCATGGAGGTAATCCAAGGTAGACCAAGTTTAACTTAAATTCATCAAAAGTAGGAATAAAAGTGAAAGCAATTTCCAAAGTTTTACCACCAACTTCTATAGGAAAATAAATGGAACCATGGGAAGGATAAAGGAACCATTGCAATCTTGAATCAAAACATCAGATTTATCATAGAAATATTTATGCAATTGTTTACTAAAAATATGCTCTTCAGTTATCACATTCACCATGCAAGTGGGATCAACAAGGGTACCTGTAACATCTAAAAATGTGGTGTATGAAATGTAACATATAAAATGGGATGAGGGATTTAATGTATGATATGAAATGGATGTTGTTACATTTGAAATTAGAATGTTTATTGAAATGTGTGGGGAAGATAAGATGTTCCTTTTAAACTCAAATACACAAAGGAAGGATCCAAATTGATTAAACCTAAAGGATCAATGCATAAATGAATCAATCGATTGGAAATGAGAATAAAGAAGAAGATCTTGAATTTTGTTTATAGAGAAGAATGTGCGATAGATTTAGAAAGATTAATGACTTTAATTGAAATGAATAGGAGAAAAGTACTAACCTTGAAATGTTACAAATCTGAAGAATGCTATTTTTGGGGTTCTGCACTGAGTATCTGAAAAATCTACAAGCGGGTCTGGAATAGAAACACAGAGATAGAAAAAACTAGAAATCTTTTTCTGATCTAACACAAATCTGATTTTGATCCTCAAGTCAATGTCACCATTGACCCAGAATTTTTGATTCTGACCTAGGGCAGAATCGACCTCTAAAATCTCTGACAAAAAATATGTTTCCGGATCCTGATAGTTTGCTGAAAAGGGTATTCGAATCTGCACTCCAACGCACTATTCTAAACCTATCCCTACAATACAAATGGTTTGTTTGTTGGGGGGAAGGGGTTTTCCTTAGTCAAACCTTGATTTAGGAATTAACCTTGAAATCAATAATTGAAATAAAGAATGCTAGCAAGTAGTAGAAGTAAATCTAATAATGAAGCTATGATATTCAATAGATATGCAATTGTATTTCGAATGTAAACAAGTATGTAAATATGAAAACTTGGAATCAATATTAGAAACCATAAATGTCACTCCCTGCTAGGGAAACCAGGAGGACAAGCCAACTAACTACTAAGAGATGTGAATTTTTTTTTCCAATGAAATATTAGTACTACTCTAAGTCCTCACAGGTTCCCTAACACTGTTATTCAAGAAACATAATCTAATCTAATCATTTGACCATTAAGGCATTGATTGATTAATATAAGTTTGCAATTCATTCCTTTACTCTTAACATTAAGTTACATGTATAATCTTACCATTAATCCCAATGTTTTAACATGCATCCATGTGACTTATCCTTTACTAAACTTATGTCATTATTTACACTATTCATTAAGCATTCAGGTGAAAGGTAAACATTTGATGGATATGCAATGCCCTATATACTTTATTATTTCATACGCATTTGTGAAACATAGTAACCATAATCCAATATTAGCTTCTATAGCTATTTATTCATAGATTCATTAACTCATAATAGTTTTCCAAAACCATACATCAAGAGATAGCGCATTCATTTAGAAATACATGATATCATATTAAGTCTAAGATCATTTATTATACCAAAAATTAATAAAAGATACGTGAATAAATACCCTAAACAATTATATTTTCATATTGATAACATACAACATTTCCCTTTCCTTTTTACCTAGATCTACCCATTCCCTTATACATTGCTTGGAATTACATTGATATACAATATATCATCTAATCCAATGAGTTACAAGAGATTTGTTTTACAAGAATGAACATACATAAGTACATCTTTACATATACAATAAGAAGTCTTCAAAACTAAAAAATCTAGAAGGATCAGGAGCCAAGAAGATCCATCTGACCATGAACAATACCTTGATATAAAGATTAACCACCCAACCATGTGGATCCATAAATATTCCACTCCCCTATGCCAGGAGATAGAGACAAGGTCCATGCAGGAAGGTAACAACTAGGATATTCCTAAGGAGAGGATAGTGTTTTTCCCAAAACAAAACATAACTTGAAAATGCAAGAATATCACAAAGACATAAATCACATTGGTAGGAAGACACATGCTAGGTGATTTTCATCGCATATCCCTCACCCCTTGGGTTATCCTGGTAAGCCACTCTAGGGCCCAACCCCCAAGTAGGCACATGCGGAACCAAACATCTCTCATAGGGACGAGACTGTTTGATTGTGCTATCGCAATAACACCTTCTCCCACTCCTATCTGTAGCCTATACTAGTACTACTAGCATGGGTGAGGCTTATCTTAGTTAATGTGTAGTACCCCTTCCCATAATTTTATTAATGTTTTTACTAGATTAAACAACTCACCAGTGGGTTATCCTAGTACTAGCCACTTAGGGCCGCGACCCCCAACTGTGAGCCACTCACCTAGTGTTCTTAGGTTCCCTACCTCTAAAAAACATCATCAAAGCACATAATTATAAGTACCATAGGTACACAAGTGTTTACCAAATTATTGAGTTTAGGAAAGCACTAGTTGTCTTGAATCATTTGGACAACCCTAAACTACAATCGAGTACACCGATAGATAAAACTCATCCACATTGCATCAAATCATCAAAACATTTTTCTCAACAACATAATAACATCATGAAACTCATAAAAACATAAATTATAACATCAAAGTAACCTAGGATTGGGTTTAGGGGATCACTGATTGATCCTATTCCACCAGACAGTCCTAAACCCTAATCTGGCATTCAAGATGGTAAATAACACATAAGAAGAAATCAAAATGTACCAAACATCAATTATTCTACAAAACCATATAAACAGTGCCTTTTGGTATAAAATCAATCCAAAAAACATCATAACAAGACCATGTTGTAGAAAACATGTTGATTCCTAAAATTTGGCTAAGTCTAAAATTTCCTAAAACCTTCAAAATCTAGAATCTTTATTTGAACTCCTAGGAGGCTGAAACCACTCTCAAACATCCTGGAAGGTATTACATAAAATGTAACTTAAATTATAAGGAATTAAGAGTATGTAGCTTATACTTTAATGTTATATTTTATGTTTCGCCCTAAGGCTAAAATCAGACTGAGACAACCCTAACCCTAAGCAGGATTCCCAAAATTATCCAAAACTCTTGAGAGGGTTCCAAAAAGGTCCTTAACATAATACCATATGAAAAATAAGTGTCCTACATGTTTACACACCCCTTAGGGTTAACCTTGGGTCAACATGACACCTTAAGCCCTTCCAAAAACCCTAAAAACCAATCTGGAAGAGTCCTACGCAGGTGGTAGCCCAAGCTGCATAGGTGGTCATGAAGCTATATAGGTGGTTAAATCCTACATAGGTGGGGCTTCCTCCTATGTAGGTGGGAACACATCCTTTATAGGTGGTACCTAGTTCTGCACAGGTGGTCAAGATTATGTGCACTAAGGACAACAACCTTCAATTTTGACCTTTTGGGCAAAACAGGGCAAGATGGACGTCTGGGAAGAAGAATCAGAGGGATACCCAATTGAGATCCCTCTGTTCTCCTTCCAAGATATCCCTCAAACCCATTCTACCTTTGATTTAAACCTATTTAATTTCTACCCATAGGCGCAAGGTGCAAAAAGGTGACAACAAGAAAACATTGTTCTAATAAGGTGAAGGTCTGGATATATCAATTGAAGAAGGTTTCAAATAAAGCCAATACATTCTAAGGTGACAAATCACAAAGAGGACTAGATAAATGAATAGTCCATAACCATTATCTCTTATTAAATTATCCTTTCATTATTCACATCATATAAGAAGGCATTGTATCAAAAATAGTCATAAAAGGTTTCTATTGATCACAAAACTATAGCAAATAGTAAAACAAACACATCAAACATAGCCTACGCATGAAACATGATTTTCTTTCCGGGTAGAGCCTACCTGGAGTCCTATGGAGAAACCTTTGAAAGAAATTCCAAATCCACTCTATCCAAGCCTAAACTCCTTAAGCTTTCCAATCACAGAGATATCTTCCAAATGCTTCCTCTAACCTTTCTAATAGATTCAGATATATGGTTTTCCATACATATTGTCTCCATTTTCTTCCCAACTTTTTTACTTTCCAAATCTCCTTTCATAAATATGTTGTAGGAATGGTTGCACAGGAAGTTTTAACCAATGCAACCATCCACAACCATCTTTTGGTTATTAGTTTGGATTTTAATAATTCTTAGATAAATTTATTAGGTAGATTGTTTCTCGTGAATCCTTTTAGTTTATTTACCACCTTAGTTACTTTTGTTTAATTCCATGCTTTAAGTAAATTCTTTTATTTTATTCTTACTTTATTTTTAGGTAAAGATTAGTTACTATTCTCTCTTAAAAGAATAATTAGTAATTACTTTTATTTTATCCAAGGATGAAGTGGATCTAATTACACACAATAGTTAATGCCTTCATTATAATTACAAGGGCATATAAATAAATAAATACATAAACACTCACATTAAAACATTTATATAAACATATTAATATAAAAATATATATAGACATATGCATATGTGTGCACCCATATGCCTATGTGTATATATTCATGTAAATATTATTATAAACCATGCATTAATGAATACCTTAGAAAAGCTTATTATCATGTATTTAATTCTATAGTACAATCATATTACTATTAATAGATTGTCCTTCCACAAAATGATATTCACCTAGTCCTAGGGACTACAAAGAATATCCATAATAATCAACTTTAAAATACCAAGAAAAAAAAATCGATCATTCATCCACAAACAAAGGATAAATTCAAAAAGACCCAACCCAGGAACAAGGATCAGGAATAGGCATAATCTTGTGGGACTTGGTACTGTCTCCATAACAACAATAATGATTGAGGACTTTGGGGCATGCTCAGACTTGTGAAGCCAGGTGAAGTCAATGCCCAGTACCTGCAAGCCTACACCATCGAGAATAAATACATGTGCATTGATGTACATATTAAAGAAGACATTGAAGATAGATGATCAGGATCGATACATCGTGTGGACCTCATCTATGTGAGTAATTACGACTTCATCTTGAATCATTAAAATAGATCATGTATATAGGTACACACACACATACACAAGGAATGTAACATGAGGGTTAGAATCTTGAGAATTGGGTTAGTCAATAATCAATACTAATAATAAATCACCATAATCATAATAAATATCCTAAAGCATTAAGTGGCATACAAGATTATCGAAAGTAACCTTAATAGAAGAATATATCTCTATCCACCCAACACATATCACATAACATCCTAAAAATGTTTAGAAAGGTATTGAAGGTCTTCAATACATACATGAAGACAAACACATACATAAATGATACCTTCAGACAATATGTCTGATATTAGAATTCTCAGGTACAAGCTGATGAAATCATTATAAACAACTTACATGAAAACAAGTATTAAGCTATAAGGAAACATCTAAAGATCTTACTTCATTCAAAAAATTGTATTAGGGTTAGAGGGGTATTACAATAAACCTCCATGATTGTATGCTTGGAATCCACCTTGAAGAGAGAATGAATGAATCTTGAGGATGCACAAAAGATCTTGAGGGAAGATCACACCACCATGATGGATAGATCTAGGGCTTGAATGATGAATCTTGAATGCTTGAACCAAATCCCTTCAAAGGCTTGAATGCTTGAATGTTTGATCTTCAATGGAGAACTTGAATGCTTGAGAGGAAGACTTGAAAAAATTGAAAGCTTTAAAACATGTAGAACAATGGATGCTTGAATTTCACTTAATGCTTAGTGCTTCTTAGATAGTTATCTTTTTTACTTACAGAAAATGAGAGGAGAAAACTTCCTTATATATGAATCTAGGGCACAATCTTCTAGAGAAGCCTACATAGGAGAATTACATTTTTATTGGACCTATATCCCTAGAAGATGACCTATATTAAATATAATTTAAGATTCATCACTTTGGAACCCAAAATAGCTGACCCGAAAGTGGGAAATGAACTTTTAATGACCCCCGGCAGCTGACAAACTTTCAAACTGAAAAGGGGGACCTGGGTCAAAATGGAGTTTGACCATGACTTAGGCCAATTTTGAGGTCGAATTTACCTAGGTCAAGGTTGAGATTGACCTTGACCCAGGGAGTCATAACCCCTTGAAAATGTGCTAGATGGGATGGATGGTCCCCGTAGAGGCCCAATCAGGGTCCTAAACAGGCATAGAAGTAGGAGAGGATGCATAAATGAGGGGAAAATATGATGATGGTAAAAAACACCCCCTAATGAGGGCTAAACTTTCTCAACATGGAAGTGCTTCTATTTTAAGATGATACATTAAGCCCACACTTTATCCAGAGTATGGAAATTGAACATACTCATCGTAAATTTAGAAGAAAGACTTTGGTGGATCACAATGAGGTAGAACATCACTTAGTTAAGGAAATGAGGCCCCATACCAAGGATTATAACTCAACGTACATGCACAAAGATATGAAAGCAAAGATAAATCAATCATAGAAAACATAAATGATTTCATAAGAAAGACAAGAGCAACACTATAGATAATATAGCTTCATGATCTAATCCTACTAGCATGAAAGTGAAAGAGAGAAAAGAGAAAGTGATTACCTCACCTAGTAAGTTTCCCACCTTACCATGAATCACCAAGGAGGGAGAGTCAAACAGGTTCACCCATAAATTGTGCTTTGTAATTTTAATGCGTCCTCTGACGGCTTTTGAAATATCCATAGATCCACATTCTTGTATCACTATGGAATATAAAATGCATTTCTTTTCATGATTTAGAAACTTATGTGAGTTACCTTCCAAGGATTTAGCATATTGTAAAATGTGTATCTCTTCAGGATTTAGTAACTTATGTGCGTTACCTTCTGAGGATTTAGCAAAAAAATAAAAATAAAAATAAAAATGTGAGTCTCTTCAAGATTTAGCAGCTTATGTGTGTTACCTTTTGAGGATTTAGCATGTTGTCAAATGTAACCTATATTATAAGGGAGACCCTATATATTCCCCCCTCTTTATCATGACTATGCACTAGGCAGGATAAGGAAGCAAAAGAGGATACCTACTTCACAAAGTAAGGAGATATCCAGCTTAACAACAATATACACTATGTCCTTGGCAAAGAGTATTGACCCTTACCTCTAAGAGCATAGATAATCGTGAAATGGATATGTCACACATGGAAAAAGGATCCTCAAATAGGAAGAGATTTTATCATCAAGACCCCCACCATAGAGGAGTTCTTAGGATAAAATTTCATCTTCTAAAGAAAATCAAAGCGGGATCAAAGATTCAATCATCCAGCCCCCTTTGATTAAGAGAAAGAGGAATCTCAGAATGAAGGAATCAAACTCTAACCCAAAGCAAGGGTAAGAGTTTATAAAGAACATAATTTTCAAAATAAAGAAGAGGTGATGACCTAGGACAATCACCTCTCATATAAGAGGGTATCCATATCCCAAAACATAAATCTTTATAAGGAAATAATGTTGTAGAATAAACAAATGCCACTACACTAAGGAAATTAGATCCTTATATAAAAGAAGAAGTAGAATAAATTTCCCCCCAGGGATGAAAGCAAGGGATATACCAAATTATATCAAGACATGTTGTCGCAAAGAGATATCTTTTCAAAATAAATGTTCTAGAAAATATATCATGGATGATTATGTTAGAAACACTAAGAGGGGGGTGGGGTGAATCAATGTTTGTCTATTAATTATAATTCAGCAACTTTAAAATTGAATCAAATAAATAAAAAATGAAGCACAAAACATAACACAAGATATGATTATGGGTAAACCTTGGTCAGAGGAAAACCCCGATGGGAATTAGTACCCACAAATGATTGTACTAGTATAATGAACCTGTTAAAGTTCCTTTTCCCTGTTAGGAGTAGTCTTTACAATTTAAGTACAATGACCTTTTTAGGAGTCTTTACAAAACCCTGTTAGAGTTGTTTGGCTCACTGCCAGAGCTCATTTCTCAATAAGATGAAGGCTACAACCTTTAGATAATTGATATACACTATATCAAAAATGAACTGTTGTAATGACACTATTGTCTGATCAGTTCCGTTTATGCGCTTATGCTTAAATCTCTTGTAGACTTCTACTTCATATTTAATTTCTCATATTTATCTTCTAAATATATTCTCTACTTCTTTTTTCATTGACACACTTAATACAAAAGTGCATGTCTAATATATATACATGCCTGAATAGACGCGACTAAAAACAAGACCTTAGTCGACCCAAAAACAACATAAACAACGCTTCCAAACAAATTGGCTTAAGCGTGTTTACAATAATGTTTAAGACATAATTAAAAACTTATTACAATAGGCATATAGCCTTTACAAGACAAAATATTATATGTTAATCCAAAAATTGAGGTCGGCTCCATACTCTATTTTCTGAGTTGTTAGTGCACTTAATCTTCTTGTGACTTCTCCGTACTGACATTCTGTACCATGTGTGAATAGGGTAAGCTAAAAAACATATCATAGAGATTAAGTATGAATGCACATATCTTGACTCAATCATACACATGTACGTTGGTGCTCTAATCAACTAAATAACTCTGTACTGTTATGTTTTCTGTACTTAGTCAATTTTTCTCTTCAAATTTTATTGTCAAAACTTCATATGAATTTGTTGCCATAATGAAAACACAAAATAAGTCATATGCACTCTAATTGTCAACTTTCCAACAATCTCCCCCTTTTTCATTAATGGAAACAAAGGAATGTGGCCAAGTTGCTTTAAACTTTGACTTAACAACAAAAACTATATATTATAACTTTGGCTATATAACATACTCCCTATATACATACATACATTACTCCCCCTTTGACATTAATGACAAAGGTGTCAAAATTTTAAGTCTTTGGGTACTTACTCCAAGTATACATCTGGATAAGCAATCTGAAGATTCTTGATCTCTTGCGGCTAGAATGACTTTAGTGCATCAACTATCCGAAGATGGGTGCATAAGGCATATGTAAGCTTCTCCATATTTTTTAGATCCATGTAGGGTCCTTGATCATAGGTGGAAATGGTTGCATATATATGTTTGATGTTCTCATTCAAAATAGCTAAGGAGGGCACTAGTGCATTTCTCAGTTGGTCTGCCTAATCCTTATTTTACTAATCTCCATCTTAGCTTTTTCAATCTTGTCTATCTGCCCTTGATAGATATTATTGTAGATATTGATGTCTTGGGATGATGTTTCTACTAATTTCCTTATGTTATCAACCAATATATCTTCCTCTTCAATCTTCTTGATGTGCTCAGAGGTGAGTTTGCCTCTGTCCATGCAATTTTCTATTACTTTCCTACCTTTTGATGCCAACTCTTTTAGAATAGTTAGACCAATCTTCAATAAATTGAGATCTAAAGAGAAGTTCTTTACCAATTCATCCAATATTTCCTTTTTGTAATTTTCTTCTGTAGTTCTAGTAGCAGAGTCTACTAAACTTGTGAAGTGTTCTTTGAAGCTTGTTAAGATGCTATCAACATCATCAACTGACTGAATTTTAGCTACTTTCTTATCTACAGGCACTAAGTCATTCAAGATGTTCACTGAATCTAGAAAGAGAGGGTTTCTCATAACTTGTTTCTCTTTGGCTTTCTCCATGGCTAAGACACTAATTTTGATCAAATCTTCTTCTCCCCATGCATCTAGGCTTGCTGAGTCAGGAGTTAAACTTGACAAAAATGAATTTTATGGTTGAATAGATGGAGTGAATATAAAATTTTGACTAGTATCCATACATTCACTTTTCACTGGGATCTCCATAACAAGTGGTTCATTATATTGATTATCTTCTATTGAATCTTTGGGAGGAGCTTCATCTTGCTGTAAGGAAGTATTATCTGTGCATACCTTCTCTGTCTTTTCAGTGCTGAAAAATGATTTTTCAAATTTGTCCATGTCATTATCTGAAGCTGTCATGGATATATTAACATTATTGATCACAATAGTCTCTTCTAAATCTTTGGTTGTATCAGAAGGTGATGAAACTGTGGGCATTGAATCCTTTGGACCTGTCATAGGCACATTTGGAATCACTGATTCTTTATTCTATTTGGGAGGGATTGGAGTTACTTTAGCTACAAGTGTCATTGATGGATACATGTGCCTATCCAAAAATACTTTCTCAAATTTTTTTTGAGTCTCTTCACCAACTAGTTCATACTCTTTGTTCATAATATGAAGAGTTCTTGTTTTGGTTTTGAGATGACATTTTACCAAATCCAACAGTATAGATTTCTCATCATATGAGAAAATAGGGAGAAGAATGTCTAATGTTTCTTCTCTTATCCTCATATCCTCTTACATTTTTTTCCTTTTCAATAGGTCAAGTATGTTCCATACTTTGTCTGGTATGACTGTCTTGAGTTCCAATACTAACCTATTAAATTTGATCATATGAGAGATAATCATAGAGTGAATTTATGATTTATCTATCTCTTGGTACTTGTCATAGACATTTTTAATGGAGTATAGTCTACCTTCATTAAAAATTATGTTCCTTAAGACTATCAGACTAGGTTTGAATCCTACCTCAGGAGGGGCTTGAGTGTTCTTTACTTTGCTTCTTATTGTCCTTGAGGATGGGTGACCTATAGGAACTTGCTTCCTTCTTCTGGTCATCTTTCTTGGTACTGATGGTGGAGAGGAATCCAATTCAATAGTGGTTGATGGCACAGATGTACCTTCATCATATTTCTTCTTCTTCTTCTTGGGAATATCATCAGTTTTCTCTATTTTGAGCTCTCTTGCAATTTTTGGCTTCCCTAGCTTTATCCAGGTCTTCTTGTGTGACCCCATGAAATTTTAGGATATTGGATGTAACCCTTGATGCCTTCCTTTTTTTATCTGCACTGTATAAGACATAATCAACTTGATTTTTCTTTTCTCTATATGTGCCCCATCTTGGCTCATTTGGATCTTTAGGCGCAGACAAAAGAACTTGTGCATATTCTTCCAACGCATGTTCTTCAACTTCATAACCAAGTGGATGAATCCATTTGGTTCTTGGATCAACTGCTTCCATGCAAGTATAGTCAATTTCCACCATGAATCCATAGGTGCATACTCAGAGGTGAGTATACCAGCCATGGAGGGGTTCAGAGCTAGAATAGCTCCCCCTAAGACCATGAAGGTCACCTAACCAGAAGTAGAAGGTGCATCCACTATGGATGCATCTACTACCTTGTTCTCATCATTATCTTTCTTTACTTCAACCCATATTCTACCTAAATATTTTGTATCTTTTACAAACTTGACTTTACCTGATTCTTCAAATAATGATTCTTTATGCTTCTCTTGTTTTTGAGTTCTAGATCTACAGAACCTTGAGATGTGTCCAGCTTTTCCACATGAGTGAAAAATAATTGGAGGTCTATTGACATTGCTTATCATGTTGTACTACTTAGTTGTGTGTCCATTATAATTACATATCTGACATGTAATGTACTGATAGTTTCTCTGAGGTTGATTTCTGTGATTGTGTTGATTCAAATTTCTTTGATTCTGTTGTGACTGATTTCTTTGACTTGTTCTATAATGAATAGCCTTGTAACCAAATTTATTACAGGAGTAACAATAGTCACTGAAATTTCTTACCTCTTTACAATCTCTTTCCAAATGTTCATTCTTGTTACAGGCATAGCAAGTTCTGTTAACTTGCTTGAGTGTATCTTTAGGTGGTTCTATTTTAGCCTTTGCTAGATTCTCAGTTTTCTTTGCTTCATTAGATATCTCTTGTGCTTTCTTTCTTTCTTGCATTGAATTGATTTGAATTTGAGCTACATTGTATCCAACACCAGGAGTATCACCTTTTAGCTTATGTGCATAAAGTTGTGATTGAATTAGATCAGAACTTGTGTGTAGTTTATCAATCTTATCTTTTTCTTCTGTTAATTCAGATTCTATCCTTTTCTTGATGTTTTCCAACTCCAAGATTTTCATGTTTGCTTGCATAAGTTCATCATCTAATTGTTTACTCTCTTTGGTATTTTCTTCAATAGCTATTAGGATATCTTTAAGTTGTTCATTCATATCTTCAATCTTATATTTAAAAGATATGTTCTCTTCATTCAGCTTTTTGACCATTTTTCCCAAATCATTTGTGGAGCAATCTTTCAAATCTTTTTTTAACTTCTTGATAAGAATTTGGGAGCCATCAACCTTTAGTTTTAGTTCTTCATTTTCTTTTTCACATCTGTCAAGATCCTCAAGGGATGCTTCAAGATTATTTTTCAGATGTTTTTCTTCTGCTAAATCCATGATCTCCTCAAGTGGTTAAACTTTCTTTCAGAGGACCAAACACTCTGATACCAATTGTTAAAAACACGTAGAGGGGTGGGTGAATCAGTGTTTGTCTATTAATTATAATTTAGAAAATTTAAAATTGAATCAAATAAATAAAAAATGAAGCACAACACATAACACAAGATATGATTACGGGGAAACCTTGATCAGAGGAAAACCCCGGTGGGAATTAGTACCCACAAATGATTGTACTAGTATAATGAACCTGTTAAAGTTCCTTTTCCCTATTAGGACCAGTCTTTACAATTAAAGTACAATGACCCTATTAGGAGTCTTTAAAAATACCTATTAGAGGTGGTTAGATCACTGCCAGAGCTCACTGCTCAATAAGATGAAGGCTACAACCTTCAGATAACTGATACACACTATATCAAAAATGAACTGTTGTAATGACATTGTTGTCTGATCAGTCCCATTTATGTGCTCATGCTTAAATCTCTTATATACTTCTAATTCATACTTAATTTCTCATATTTATCTTCTAAATATATTCTCTACTTCTTTTTTCATTGACACACTTAATACAAAAGTGCATGTCTAATATATATACATTCCTAAATAGATGTGACTGAAAACAAGGCCTTAGTCAGCCCAAAAACAACATACACAATTCTTCCAAACAAATTGGCTTAAGTGTGTTTACAATAATGTTTAAGACATAATTAAAAACTTATTACAATAGGCACATAGCCTTTACAAGACAAAATATTATACGCTAATCCAAAAACTGAGGTCGGCTCCATACTCTATTTTTTGAACTGTTAGTGCACTTAATCTTCTTGTGACTTCTTCGTACTGACATTTTGTACCATGTGTTACCCCATTCACTTTGTTATCATAATTTTTATCAAAGTCATGAGTAGCCAAGTTCAGTCGACAAAGGAAATGGACACTACAACCAAGTAGGAGAAGTTAGTCGATAATGTAAGCAAAGGACAGAGCAGTCGGTAAAGATAGTAGAATCATGCATCAAATGAAAATAGTCACCGAGTAGTAATGTTGTTCGGTCACAGTTACCGAGTACTGAGTTTGAAAAGATTCACCGAGCACCAAGAGTAGTAAGTTACTGAGCAGTTGAAGCAATCACTTACCGAGCAATGCAGGAAAGGCAACTGAGAAAGTAAACTACACCAATCTTTATAAGATCACATTCAATGAATTGACAGACAATGTAAGAAGAATCTATGATCAGTAAATTTAGTTGGTTACAAAATCTACAAACCAGATTAATCAAAAACAATATGTAAGGCAGAGATTAAGTGGCAAAATAGATTTTGTGAGTTCCAAGAAGGGAACAATTCCCAAGGTAACAATCAGGCAATTTATCGAGTGGCAACAAATCTTAAGGATGATTGAACGACTGAGATTGACCGAGGAAAACCTAATCAAGGAGATTAAGAGGCAAAAATAGAGGATACCTAATAGAAAAGGAATCTTTTTGAATATAAAAAGGTGGTAAGAGAAAATGGTATGTTGTTGTTATTATGAGATACAGCAGAGTATGTAAGAAAGCACCAAGTATAGAATTTGTAGAAGGAAAGGTTTAATGAACACATCACCGAGTAGATTTAGAGGTAAAGAATTTAGAGCATAAAGAGTCTGATCAAGCATAACAATTTGATGCATTATTTCAGACAAGTTCAAAGCATTGTTAAATACATTGTTTTTATTATTTTGGAAATCCCACCACTGGGTAGATCTTTACAGATCTTATTTTGTAAAGCCTCTAACAAGGTACAATTCTTAGAGAAGAATTTGTGAAATCATTTAACAAGGTAGACTGCAT
Source organism: Thuja plicata (assembly GCA_018584345.1). Classification (NCBI taxonomy): domain Eukaryota; kingdom Viridiplantae; phylum Streptophyta; class Pinopsida; order Cupressales; family Cupressaceae; genus Thuja; species Thuja plicata. The sequence goes on from MU227184.1 coordinate 3,648,730, forward strand.
AAGTCTTTATACTCTTAACCAGGTAAGCTATCAGAAGTAGCTAAACATTGTAGCTCTAACTGAGCAACCTTTTTACTGCGGTAGTGAAGGATTGTGGGTGTCATCCCCACCGCATTTTTTTCCTCTAACCAAGGATTTATGTATGACCAAAAATCATGGTGTTATGGGTCTATTTTCTTGTGTGTGTACTTGAAATGATTTACATGCTTTAACTTGACTTTCATTTATAGTTTTCCTTTGGTAAAAGATTGCTTAAGCAAGATAGTTTAAGAATACAAAAGTTTTATATGAACTGATTCACCCCTCCCCTCTTAGTTCATACTCTTGTATGACATTTCCAACAATTGGTATCAGAGCCTTGCCTCTTGAGTAAATGGTCTGACCACCTGAGAGTAAAATATCTTAGATATGGAAAGTTATAGGCAAGCAAAAAGGATTGACAGTCTTGAGTATGAGCTAGAAAGTGCAAAAGAATTGATTACTGAGTTAAGAAGGAAATCGGAGAAATCACTGAAAATGAGAAGAAAACTATATGATGAACTAAAAATTACTCAAGAACAAGTTGACACACTTGAAACAGCTTCATAAGGTAGTTTGAATGATGAAAATGAGTTAGCCATCAGAGAACTTATGGAAAAGCATGACTCACTTACCGAACAGCTAGATTTAATGAAGAAAGATCTTGAATCAAATAGCATGAGGATGAACAAGTTGATAGAAGGAAAAAGAAGTGTAGAAGATGAAAAAGGATGATTGAAAATGACAAAAGATAGGTTGAAGCAAGGCTAGTAGAAAAGTACAATGAGATCATAAGAATGACACAGCAGCATCATAACATGACTGATCAACTTGTGAATGTCAATATAGAGATTGCAAGAAAGGAATTTGAAATCAATCATTGAAATCAGAAATAGAAAGATTGAACACTAAACTAACTAATGAAAAGAGCGTCAATGAAGTAATTAAGAAAAAGGAAGAAGCCTCTCAAGCTTTTGACAAACAACTCAAAAGTCAAAAGCAACCGAATGACAAAACGGGTATTGGATTCAATGGAACTAACACTACTAACCAAGGAGAATCATCTAATTCATCAAAAGATGAAAGTACTAAAGCACCACCAAGACAAAGGAACAAACCTCATTGCAAATATTGTGGAAAGCCCGGCCACACAGCAAATGTTTGCAGAAGCAGAGAAGGTAATGTACCTATTAAATATAAATTTGATGGATATTGTTTTAGATGTAATAAGCATGGTCATAAAGCTTTTGAGTGTAGATCAAGGATCCCTAAAAAGTCTAGGAAAGATAAATTTGATGGTATTGCAACACTTGCAACAAGTATGGACACAAAGCTGAAGAATGCAGATCAAAGACAAGGAACAACAAGTGGACATTGAACTAAGAAAGATCACAATCCTACCGAACAAAAACATCAGTGCCATGGGATTACAATACCAATATCTCTTGTGCATCATGTGGAAGGTACGAACACATTGCTGCAAATTTCTCATTATTGTTTGGAAGGAACAATAGGAAATCATGGAGGAGTTCTAGTATGGCATGCTTTCACTGTCACAAATAGGACACCTAGCTAAAGATTGCAGGTACTGAGTCAATATAGAAAACAAGAAAAAAAGAAATGACAATAAGACACCCACTGTTGATGAGATAAGGTAAAAAATTAACAAAACTTGGAAAAGAAAAGAGCAAAATGATGGAACCTCACTCAGAAATATTGAAAGCGCCTCATCTACTGAGATGAGTGCACTGAGCTGCACTTAGTCGGTAAAAGGTATGAAGGAACTGCTCGCCAAATTCAAATATTTAATCAATTCCTAAATTAAGAAAGCAGAGATCCATATTAGCATGATTAGATGCATTCAAATATTCTACAAAAGTTTTTTTTGAGATTCACATGCAAATCAAAGTATTTGGTTAGTCGGTGAAATTTTAATTTCACAAAGTCAGTGAATGCATTAATGACAACCTAACTTATTCGTTGGAAACCCTAATTTTGAAAAAGCTATAAGTATGAAGTTTTGCAAGTCATTTTGCACCTTACACATTCAAATCATCAAGAGCAAGTGAAAGAGCGATCGAGTCTTCATGCATTCAAGAGATCTCCGAGGTAAAATTTGAAATGAGCTAAATTGTCTACAGTTGTATTCTTAGTTGTTTATTTTCAACCGAGTTAAGCTTTCAAAGGGAAAAGGATTATTTTCATCCCCATTTTTGATCTAATGGCACCAAAGAAGCAAGTACCAATCATGGCAAAGAATGTTGAACCCATAAACCCTAAACACAAGATGCCACCCACCAAAGCTATGGAAATTGATATGACGGGAGCATTTTCTTCCATTCCACCTAGGGTTATATTGATAGATGATGTTCGATCCTTCATCCAATACAAAATTGAAGATATTTGTGTCAATGAGTTGGACTCTTTGTTCAATAAACTGTGTGACAATGGAAAAATAAGAGATGGGCACACACATCTGGAGAGAAAGGGTTTGGTGCATGTCCTTCATCTACCGAGAGTATTCAAACCAGAATGGGTTAGATTTGTGCTTAGCCAAGTACACGATCAGTTTATGTGGCTAGAGAAACCAATAAAGATCACCAAGGATGTGCTACACATCATCACTAGGCTACCAATCAGAGACAAGCCAAAGGCAATCAAGAAAATTGACAGAGAAACATTGAGTGAGCTAACCAAAGCTCAATGGGATGGTAGAGTGATGAGAATTTCAATGATAGAAGATGCAGAACTCAACTTTGCATGTAACATCATTGCTTATTGAGTCTGCCAATCATCTAGGGTAGACTGTGTACCCTGTGGAGCAGTTGACCTAGCCTACAGGATTGTGAAGAAAGGACTGAAATTAGATGTTTGTGAGATTTTTTTGAGGCAAATTGAAGACAACATGAATACAATCAGGAAAGCCAAGACAAACACTTTGAAGTTTGGTCCACTATTGGTATGTATATTTTTCTATTTTGAGAACTTTTTCCCATCAGTCAGGGAAGTAACATGGAGCATAGATAGGCCATTTATATATCAAATCAATGAATATATTTTAGGATTGGGAAACAATTTTAATTTGATCATGAATGATTACTTTGTAAAATTTCAAGCAAAGATGAATAAAAGATTCAGGATTCCACCCTAGTTATTGGTAAGATATCATGATAATATCTATTTTGAAGTAGATACTGACATGTGTATCATTAAGGCTGTTGAGCCAAGGACTATTTGGCTTCAACCCATGGGATATGAAGTAAATATTGACATAGCTTCATAGCAAATTAAGACATTTTTGAAAGACCCCATTGACAAGAAAGATGACAGATATGGAACCTATGAAGAAGTTAAAGAAAATATCAAGCATGGTATAGTGATACCTAAGGCCATAAGGAAAACAAATAAAATGATTGGGGAATTCTCACAGAAATTTGGAGTTGAAGATGAAGAAGAAGAAACAGAGGCATCACCTTCAATTGAAAGGAAGAGGAAACAACCAGAAGCTAATCCCTCACCAAGTGGCAAGAGCACAAGGGCCTCGCTAAGGGAAAAAGAAAAGGAACAAGTTGAGACAACCATGCCTAGAGGGAAAACATATATGAGGAGTAAGAAAAATGTTTTAAGGCCAAGAAGAAAATTGAATCTTCAAGATGAAAGTGAAACAGAAACAGTGGAGGCTGAGGCACCCAAAGTACCACAAAAGACATCAAAACCAACTCTTGATGAATCCATCAATTCATTAATGAAACATGGAGGTTTTTCTGGAAAAAAATAATTGAAGTATGAGAAGTTGAGTGCAAATGACTAGGTAAGAATTGAAGATGTTGTTATTTTCACATTGAATAAATTTAGAACAACACCAATGGAAATTTCAAGCCAGCTCCCTGATGAGTTATACAACAAGGTAGATGGAAGGTGGAAATATGCATTGGCTACTAAAAAAAATAAGAGAAAGATCATTAGTTGTTACAATGCCTGAACTATCAGTGCAAGAAATTGATGAACCTCTGTAGAACTATTCAAAGAGATTTCTTGTGAAAAATAGAGCACTAAGAATAATGATCAGTAAGCTGTTAGAAGTTTAGAAAGAAACAGATGAAATGTGGAGAAGAATATTCAAACTAGATGCCACCGAGTCTCATGAAGACAAGCAAACCAAGGGGACAACCAAAGGGAAATCATCAAAAGACAATAAAGGTCAAATGGATCCCATTAACCTAACCAAAGATATCGGTGGAACAAATGTTGAAGATGTATCAAAAGAAGTGGATCCTGCACAAGATACAACAAAGGAAGAAAATAACATGGATACAAATCAAAATGCTAAGTGTATGGACATAGATGGCTCTCCATCAACCAAAGAATTAGAACCAGTAATACAAAAAAATCATTCTTATTCCAAGATCAATACAGAGGCTACCAAGGAAGGAAATAAGCAAAGTAAAGGAACTGAATCGATACCCCCAACCGACACTAGAGGAGAGAAGCAACAAGAATCCAAAGTAGAGTCAGAGAACAAGAAAGAGTTAGAGAAGGATAGTGAGAAAGAGAAGGAAAGTGAGAAAGAGAAAGAAAGTGAGAAAGAGAAGGAGAGTGACAAAGGGAAGGAGAATACAGATACACAAGGAGATAAGAAAGAAAAAGAAAAGCCAGGAGGTACTCATGAGTTGGAGGATAAGTCTGAAAGAAAAGAAAACACAAACAAGTCTCCCACCAATGCACTTAAGGTATCAATCTCACCATCAAGCAGCAAGAATAAGAAGAAAAAGGAGGAGAAAATTGACTTAACAGAGGAAATAATTTTACCCCCTCCTGATTTTGCAAACATGAATGCTGAACAATTAGCATCATATGGGAAACTATTGAAGAGAAAGGAAGCCCAACAAAATTTGATTGATGAAATGAGGAAGCAAGATGACATTCTTGAAGATGTCAAAGACATCTTTCAATCTATGCTCCCTGATGCTATCATAAATGAAAAAGATAGCTTGATTCAGCAAGTAGGCAAACTTGCTCAACAGATAAAGGTACCGAACATGGATACCACCAAATCTTTATTGAAAATTCATGAGCCAAAGTTGACAAAGAGAATAATGGAGCAAATATTGAAACACATAGCAGATGACAAGGTAACTCTTTCTGATTTATGTATAGCTATAGAGAAAGCTTTAACTACAATTCTCTCATTATTTCACAAATTTTGTCAAATTTCAAAATTTACTGAGGAAATAAGGAATAAAGAACAGTAGGTAGAAACTGAGTTAACCAGACACCTCAAGGATGTATCTATTGAACCCGGTTCAATCCAAGTATACTATCAGAAGATCAAGCATCTCATGAGAATCCATCATGATCTCAGGCAAGAGGAACATAAAATCCGGATAGAGTTATTGGAATTGCAAGCCATTTTGATCCCACATATTAAGGCTATGCAAAAACATTTGAATAAAGGAAAGGACTTAGTCACTACGCCCGAAATGAGTTCACTGGACACAATCATAGGTCTAGCAGTGGATATAAATGAGCATAGCATAGTTATGCAGACACTGAAGGAGACATGGGAGTCAGCATTGTCTGATCTCCAAACCAAATATAAGTACATTTTAGACAAGTAATTGATATTTTGGCACTTTTGTCAAGAAAGGGGGATAAGATAATAAGATAATATAATATAGTATGAGATAACATTTTTTGAAGTATATATAGTACATAGGGACTCTCATCCAAGGGGGAGTTACAAGTTTTGAGTTTTGATTTTTGACTTTGAAGTTTTTGTCAAAATGCCAAACTAATGACAAAGGGGGAGATTGTTACCCCATTCACTTTGTTGTCATAAGTTTTGTCAAAGTCATGAGTAGCCAAGTCTAGTCGGTAAAGGAAATGGACACTACAACCGAGTAGGAGAAGTTAGTCGATAATGTAAGAAAAGGATGGAGCAGTCGGTAAAGATAGTAGAATCATGCACCGAATGAAAATAGTCACCGAGTGGTAATGTTATTCGGTCACAGTTACTGAGTACCGAGTTTGAAAATGTTCACCAAGCACTGAGAGTAGTAAGTTACCGAGCAGTTGAAGCAATCACTTACTGAGAAATGTAGGCAAGGCAACCGATCAAGTAAACTACGCCAAATATTTATAAGAGTGCATTCAATGAAATGACAGACGATGTCAGAAGAATCTATGATTAGTAAAGTCAGTTGGTTAAAATATCTATGGACCAAATCAATCAAAAACAAGATGTAAGGAAGAGATTAAGTGGCAAAACAGATTTTGTGAGTTCCAAGAAGGGAACAATTCCCAAGGTAATAGTTAGGCGGTTTACTGAGCGGCAACAAATCTTAAGGATGATTGAACGACTGAGATTGACCAAGGAAAACCTAATCAAGGAGATTAAGAGGCAAAAATAGAGGATACCTAATAGAAAAGGAATATTTTTTAATATAAAAAGGTGCTAAGAGAAAATGGTATGTTGTTATTATGAGATACAACAGAGTATGTAAGACAACACCGAGTACAGAATTTGTAGAAGGAAAGGTTTGATGAACACATCACCGAGAAGATTTAGAGGTAAAGAATTTAGAGTATAAATAGTCTAATCAAGCATAACAATTTGATGCATTATTTCAAACAAGTTCAAAGCATTGTTGAATACATTATTTTTGTTATTTTGCAAATCCCACCACTGGGTAGATCTTTACAGATCTTATTTTGTAAAGCCTCTAACAAGGTACAATTCTTAGAGAAGAATTTGTGAAATCCTTTAACAAGGTAGACTGCATAAGT
>MU227184.1:3664751-3685114 GCA_018584345.1 Thuja plicata
ATTGATCACTTCTGATGATCTGCCCTGTTAGAAGCAATTAGGACTGCTAGTTCCACCTTGTTAGAGGATTTACAAACATACAATGAAGTATGCACTCTGTTAGGAGATTTATGAAAGACTGTTAAGTATACCCTGTTAAAGGATTTACAAACTAATTCAATTGTTAGGATGAAATAGTAGATCTTGACTTACAACTTTATTGCTGATAGGATCCTTTGAATACGGATCACCTTCTGTGATGGATATGGCTATTCTTCTCCTTTACTGACCTTGTGAAAATGCTCTGCTCTGCTGCTATTTTTCGCCTTATTGCAGTCTCTGCTTATTACTCTTATTTCACTTTCACACTTCAAATGGTATAATACATTACATATATATATCGTTCCCATAATTACAATTTACAAGGTTGGCCAAATACAAATAAATAAAATAAGATAAACTTATTCCTGAGTCGGCCTTTCATAAGTAAACAAAATATTACTGAGTCGGTAGAAGCTCGGGTTCCTCAAGCTGGCTCGGTGATCTTCTGATACTCGGCATCCACTATAATACTCAGCATCGTCATGCTCTCGGTAAGAGTAGAAGCTCGGTCCATACTAGTCCCGAAGTGTATCTTGGAACTTGGTAGCCGTTGGTGACTCGGTAGCTATAGTGTCACTCGGTGACCGCTGGTGACTCGGTAGTAACTGAATTCTCGGTTGGCTCGGTAGTTATTGTGAAGCTCGGTGACTACTGTCTGCTCGGTACATGTTTCTCTTCTCGGTAAACACTGTTGAACTGTTCATATGCTCGGTGACCACTGTTCTACTCGGTTTGAACTGTTTAACCGCTGAGCTTTACAAAGTGATTACTGAATGCTCGGTATAAGCTGTGGACTAAGTGATAAGCTCGGTAAGCATTCAGAATCAAATAAATGTTTTCACTGATGACAAATATAACATAATTCCAACACTTCCCTCCATCCTTCTCATGATGATAATGACTCTTCAAAACAAGTGTCTAATAAACAATTAGGGAAGAATGAAAAACAATTAGAATATCTTCAACAAATTGTGATTCAAAAGAACTTAAGTGGAATCCCCTTGATTGAAGGTTTAAGGAAGTCAAATCAAAATAATGAGCATGGTGTATATGTTCTATGTGGTATAGCTCACATAGTGGATTGACACACTATGAAGTTGGTTGGTTGCATAGAAGTGCTTGGACATTGCACTTCTCTAACCCAAGTTGAGATATATATGCCTATACCTAAATCTATAGCCAATTTTCCTACACATACGTCTTCCATTATGGCTATCACTATACAAAATAGTGATTCTATCCATGTTCATAGTGGGAGGAATTATATTAATAAATATACTTATGTTCCACCTTCAATAAATCTCCCTTTTGTTTCTCAAACATCTCTTCCAACCACCTCACATAATGTTCTACCTACCTATCATAATTGATGCCTCCAAGTCCTCCATTGAAATCTAATTTTTCCTAATCTAGTTCATCAATTGAAGCAACCATAAACAACTTGTTGCAAAATGTTTCATCTTTACATCAACAATTGGTTAACATAACCCAAACCGAATCCACTATCCCTACATATTCCACAAGTATCCCTCTTCCTATTAAGATTATTCACACCCCACTTTCACAACACATTTAGGTTCCTCATTTGGAGAAATATAATGGACAAGGTAATCCCCACGTTCATGTAAAAAAAATTTCCACTTTATGTAGTGAATTCTATTATGACCAAAACCTTGTTGAAAAATTCTTTCCTCATTCATTAAACGACAAAGTTTTGGATTGTTTTTGCTTCTTAACTAGTTATTTAGTTGGTAATTTTAAGCAACTAGTAGATGCATTCATTCATCTTTTTCAAAATAATATTGGGTTGTAAGTTACTTTGATTGGTTTAGTACATTACGAACAAGGTATTAGGAAAAAAAGTGCTTAATTTTGTTGGTATATATAAACATTTGTATACATAAATTGTAAAAATACATTAGAAAAAATATTGGCTTTTTTTGTGAATTCACATCTTTCAGACAATTGTGTACAACACTTCATAATTATCAACTTCAGTTTAGTCAATATGAAGCTTCTTCATCTTTGACTTCAATTGACAAAAATGAAGACACTGATCAAACATTTCAAAAACTTAGAAAATATAACAAAATACTTATTAAGATCAATAGCGAGAATTCTTCCAACGATGATATTACCCAAGTTGGAAACACAACAACCCCTTTTTTAGCTCATTTTTTTAATAAATTCAAGCATCACAACTTCATGCCCCTTGTCAGGCCCTTTCATAGCATCATGATTCAATTGATTAAGAATTATTTCTTGAAGTTTCCTCCTATCCATCCTATAGATACCTCCAAACCTTTTCCACCACCTTTTGACCCAAAAGCATTTTTTAATATCATCATCAACCCGTGCATGACACAAAGAGATGTATGCATATGAAGCATAATTCAAGGCCTAATAAATTCTAATGCTATAAATAAATCTATAGGACCTCCAAATTGAAACTTGTAAATATTTACCAACACTTTCCCTTCCTATTCTATCAATGTTGTTGATTATAATAATAATGGCTATACAACTATCATATCTAATGAAGAAAACAATATTGAGAACTTGAACAAGAAAAAAATAAGCCTATGCATAAACCTAATATCACCTTTACCTCAAGTGATATCAGAAAAGAACCCGATGGTCCATTATGCATTAGTGAAAAAATCAAAGATAAACACTCACAAGGAGTGCATATTGATCCAGTGTGTATGCTAAATGTTATTACTAAAGAATATCTTTACACACAACAATTGCATCAAGCCATATATGATAGATTAAAAGTCTCAATTAAGGTGCATTATGGTTTCACTTGTCTCACCAAAGGTTCCATCACCCTTCCTGTAGAAGTTGGCTCTAAGTGCTTGGTTTTTATCTTTTCCATTATCCCTACCTCAGACCAATTTTGTGTCAAGTTAGGTCATCCTTGGCTCACATCCATGGAATCAATTGGTGCAAGGGAAACTATGAAGACACCTAGGGTCACCATGGATCCAATCAGAGATAGAAGGGAAAAATCATCCCTAAGTGTGAATTGGGATGTATTGAAGCCAATAATGGCAATTTACAATAAAGAATGTAATAAAATATTGCTAAGTCCTAATGGCTGAAGTAAAGGACTAGGAGATCCAAATGTTGTACGTTGTGCCAATAGTTCCCCAAGGGTTCAATTAGGGTCTAGAATTTTTTAGTAAGGTCTAATAGATCCTAAGAGATGAATCCTTAAGTTGGAATAAGTTTAAAACAAGAATAAAACCAAAATACACAAGTTAACAATTCAAATATTTGAATATTAATGGCTAGTTGTATTTGGTAGGAAATTAGATTTAGGAGGCTAAAATACATTTGTAATCACAAATAACCAATGGAATTGGTTTTTGAGGTTATTTTTCACCTGTATATGCCCACACAAAGGCATGAGATCAAAGTAGTATGATTGGGTGCATACATTTGTACAGACAGAGTAGGACTTGAAGCAATAACAAAAGTTTTATTGCATATTTTGATTTTTTTGAATGCTTAATTGACTCTAAAAGTTGTAGAAACATTTTTGAATGCTCTGAACATCATTTCAATTCATTTGAGTCAATTTTGAAGCCTAGGAATCTTATTGTCCTATGACAGGTCTGGAATTTGTGAATTGTTTTGAGTAAATGGATTAGGATTCATCTCTTACTGTAGTATCCATGATTTTGGGGATGAATCCATCATTGTACCATATCAAACTAACCTTATAAATGTAAGATTGATCAGTATGTTGTAGGGTGATCACCATTGTTTGACTGTTTCGGGGTAAAAGACATGAATTTGGCTCCTTGGCTATAACAGTAACCATTCTACCTAAAGGAGGGCACTATATTTAAATGGAATCCTTAATAATATGAATAGGAGAAGGTGTTTGGTCCATCAATTGGAAGAGATAGTGCTTGGAGATCCTATATTAAGGAAGCCTTGGTCTTGGAGGGGTTGAAGGCCTAATTTGGGGCTTTGGGTGTTGCAAGGGGTCTGAGTCTAATTCCTCTTTTATTTGTGCATTTGAGGACATAAGGAGTCACTTTCCAAGAGTTGGGGTCTTGAGGTTGATTGGGGTTAGTATTTGCTTTGCAAATTCACCACTTTTATGCATAGTTGCAAGGTACGGTGCTACAATAGTGACATTTGGTCCAAAACAACCTATACTAAGTCTCTGATATGTTGTAAACCATGATATTGGGTATCTAAAAACCTAATTTATTTGCAAATTTTTTTAGATGGTTTTGAGTTATGAATTTTGGAAGCCTATTGCTGACCTAGTACAAGGCAATTAGGTCTCCCTACTGAATCCAAGCATTTTGTGTATAACCCATTGAGTTGGACCCCATAACCTATTAAATCCTACTAAGTTTGGTTGGATTATGTCCCATTTGGCATTGGAAACCTTGATTCAAGTTGTTGGTTTGAAATCACATATTGAGTCCATTTGGGAAGGGTGTTTTGAACCTTGTATTTCCCTTATAAGTTCAACCCATCAAATTGTCAAGAGTCTTTGTATGCGCTCTTAACCAAATCATCATGATACTATCTAAAATACATTCTCAACTATGCATAACCTCATTTGAAATTCTCTGTCTTCTATTTTGTCTATACCATCAATCCCTTCTATCATCCATAAGTGTTTTAAATTTCCTCACAATGGGAAATTTACCATGTATGACATGAAGAAATGTACGCATCTGAAGCATGAAATTCAAGACCTCATTCATTCTAATGATATAAATAAATATATAGGACTGTTGGAATTACTGGAATGATGTACTAAGAGGTGAGGGGTGAATCAGTACCTCTAAATTTTTTTATGTGATTGGCCCATTAACCTTTGTGTCATCAGATTTGTATATTCACCTATCTATCTGCTCATCTTTCTTTATGTATGTGAAATCATAACATAAGTTCTTTACATGTATAAACATTCAAAAACATACATGAAATTAAATAACACATAACACAAGATATGATATCGCAAAAAACTCATGTTAGGAAGTAAAAACTGTGGTGGGGATGTCACCCACAAAACTTCACTATTTGCAGATAAGAAGGGAGCTTCTTAAGGCTTACAATTTGATCACTTCTAATGATCTAACCTATTAGGAGTATTGGAGTGGAGACCTATTAGGATCTACCTTGTTTTAAGCTTTAGCAACACCGTTAGGTGTGCACTATGTTAAGAGATTTATCAAGAACTATTAAGTCCACCTTCTATTAAAGGATTTCTGATATGATGCACTTGTTAGAATGCAACTACATTATAAATGTTGATATAATAGTATATGCAATCTCTTATTTCTGATAATAGATCCAATAAAGCTTACAATGTATATGTAATCACCTTGAGTGATTGAATGATACCTTGTATCTGCTCGTCGGTAGCCTAGTCTATGTTCTTGAGAACTGATATGATCTATTTCTGAACTTTGCATGAATTTAATTCTGCTGCTTAGATGCTCTTCATGGATACAATCATTTATCAACTCATTACCTATTAAAAATGATTGAACATCTATAAATACTAGTTTCTAGGTCTATTCTTGATTCACGCTTTTCAGATTAACTCTAGATCCAAGGTTTACAACTTGACCTTGATCTTTAGTTAGTTATGTTTTAGATCCATTAGGATGCTTTAAAACATTTACAATATAATTGCTTGACCCTCAAGTATTGTTTTAAAACAAATTAAAACTCTATAAATAGAATTACAATGTTTTATCTGACGTGGAAAGTTAGATCCACTTTTTGTGGGTTCTATAACTGACTGTCGGTTCTAATGGTCAGGTTGCTTTGTCAGTTTGTTGGTTTTCTTTCATTCTTTTCTCTATCAGTCTTCTGCTCCATCGATGTCCCTATTTTGAACTATTCATCAGGTTCCTTGCCTTTTCTGCTTTGTCGGTGATGTTCACAAAACTGTACCATCAGTGATGTCCTTTATGCGTTATCATCAGTTCAACACTTGTTAGTGTTCATCGGGAAATTCTATACTTAGCATTTTCATGTCAAGCATTATCATCTCATCAGTTATGCAGTGTGTTGTGTCAGTTATGCCTATACCGATGACCTTTATCATGTTTTTCACTTAAGTATACTAATGGAAAAACTTAATGTCATCAATATCCCCCTTTGACATTAGTGTCAAAAACTTATATGTGCAACATAATTAATGTATTAGTATGTACACCTGCGTATACTTCATCCTTAGTCATTTTTCTTTTAGTCATGAAATGACTCCCCCTATGCATATGTTGGTAAGTGTAAGTTTATGTACATATGATAGCCTTCCCTTTTTTTTTTTTTTGATATTTGATATAGTGTACATATCTATTTTTACATATTCATGTTGTACATACAACATACATATCCTTTTCTCTTTTAACTAATGTAGTATATTGTACATATGTACTATTCATTCCTCCTTTTTTGATAATAAAGGCAAAGGTACTTACAATTTGTAAAAAATGTGTGAGTGTGAGGCTTTGATTTCCTCCATCATCTTCTCCCATTTCTCCTTCAAATTTTTGAGAGCCATGTGCTCAAGTGATATCCTCACATGCATATCATAGATTTTGTCTACCATAGACATCTCTGGGGTCGAGATCAGATTTCTTGCATCTGTAATGTGTTGTTGCAGAGTGGTGAGGTTTGGTAGTATGTGATCATGCAACTTGGTAACATCATTTCTAAATTGTGTCTCTACATCCCATATCTCTTGTCTTAACCTGTTTACCTCTGTGATCTTGTCATGATGAAACTTTATTGTATTTGAATCAGAGGTTAAACTTTGTGCACTTACTGTCAGATCTGAATCTAGCTGGGACAACTTTTCACTATTCTCTTTTGTGAAATTTTCAAGTGTGCACATTTGTTGAACTAAGGTAATAGCTTTTGCAATCATAGGTTCTAATTGACTTTCTAATTCAGAGAGCTTTACCTTGTTCTCTGCCACTTCTTGGCTGATCTTCTCAACTAGTTTCTGTTGATACTTCTTCTCTGCCCGTTCTTCCATTGCCTGCTCTACATCTACACTTTGAGTAGTGATGGTGTCGGTAAGAACTTCAATTTGTTCCATGACTGATGTGTCATTTTCAAATTTTCCCTCAGGAACAAGTTGATGTAGTATATCCCTATCTTTTTCAAGTGCTTGGGCTTCCCTGTGTGCTTTTCTCATTTTCTCTTGTATGGCTTTTCTTTGACATATCACTCCAAACTTTTGAAGTGTTTTAGTATCCAAAGTAGATACGTCCCACTTGGGTATTTCAATTACCTCATCAAGTGTTACTGCCAAGATGTCTTTCTTTATTACTTTCTTCTTCTTCTTTGGTTGAGAGACGGATTGGTGAACTACCATTTGTAGATCTTGAGATTGGATTGATTTGGTAGGTGAAGGTTGAGAAGATGAAGCTTCTTGTTACTTCTATTCAGATTCCACCAATTGGTTGTGTGAAGACATATCTTCATTGTCCTTGGGTGTATCAAAAGATTTTTATTCCTTTTGCTTCATGCTATCATCTTGCTTAACTTCTTCACTTTTTGCTTTCTCCTCATCATTTCTCAATGTTTCATCTTTGTTAATATCTTCTCCTTTGTCTTTTTCAATAGACATTTTTTGTTGAGTGTCGGTTTCATCCTTCATCTCTGTGTCTATATCTTTTTTAATGCATCTTTACTTTCTTCATTACCTATGTCCTTTGGTATATCATCATCTTTCTTAGATGATTTCTCCTGACTTGAATCAATATCAATAGCTTTTATCAATATTTTCATGTTCGTTGGTGTATTTACCTTTGCAGTGTTATTAAGTGTGTCCTATCCATCGATATTACCTTGTGCAACAGTGACATCTTCATCTTGCAGGGTCTTTTCCTGTAATGTCATTAATGACATTATCTAACCATGTTTCATTAGTGACATCCTCATTTATGTTACCTTTTATTGTCAATTATTCTTTTGTAACTTTTTCTTCATTATTCAAATCAATATGAATTGGGCTTGGTGGGATTTGGCTTTCTTCACTTTGAGTTTTGTCAAGAGTAGTGTTGGGCCATACCTCATCTACAACTTCAGTATGTTTGGGGCCTGTTGTATCACTCTCTTCTTTGTCCAATTCCACTAATGAATCATCATGTACATCTTTAATTATGATGTGTTCTTTCTCTAGGCTAGCTTCCTTAGTGGGGTTTTTTAGTATTTTGCACCACTTCTTAATGCTTTCCTGATCTATCTCAATTATCTTCCCTTTGAGAAATTTGTATGCTCTCATTTTGGGTGAGAACTCATTTTCATACTTTTTCATCATTCCATTTATCTCTTCCTTATTTGAATCAAAAAGCATAATAGTGACAAGTACTCTTTCTCTTATCTCTATTTCCTTGTGAAGTGCAAATGTCCATCTTGCAGACAATCTCTTTGTTAGCTCCTTGGGTACTTCATATTCTATTAATTGAAGTGAAACATAATAGTGTTTGCACATTTTAGCTATTATAGCTTATTCAATTTTGTTTTGATCCTCTGGATCAAATTTCAACCATTTCCTAATGTTAGGATCAGAAATAGATTGTGATTCTGAAATGTTCTTACATATTTCATCAATTGTCTTTGGAATCAAGGGTTCTTTCCCTTTTTGTACTTCTATGTCAGCTTCATCCATAGCTAAGTTTTCTAGATCTTCTCTTGTTCTGTTTAAATTCCTCCTTTTGTTTTGTTTCCCCTTTGGTGAGATTGGTTTCCTCTTGTAGGTTCTCACTCTTCCTTTCTTCAATGGTGAAGGAGTTACTTCCTTTGTTGTTTTGTTTCTTGTCCTTGAAGCAGCAGTTGTTCTTGATTTCTTAGGTGGAGGGGAGGCGGTGAATCTGACTGTGTGGCCTCTGAATCACTCTTTTCTATATCTCCACCGATGGGTGACTAGCCCTCAATTTCTTCCTCCTTTCATTCTATTTCCTCTTCACCTTCTTCAGTAACTGCAAATTTTTTGGTTAAGTCCTTTACCATTTTTTTCTTCTTGTTTACAATTTTCTTGACAATAAGATCTAACTTGATTTTTGGTTTGGCTTCTTCATAAGTGCCAAATCTTGGTTTCTTGTTGTCCACTGGTTCATTCAAAAGTTCCTGGATGCACTTAGTAGCTTGTCCTATTTTGATCTCATAATCTAATGGTGATAGCCAAGATTTTTTGGGTACTACTGATTTGATATAGGTAAAATCAGTGTCTACCATAAAACAATGTCATCCTTGTGTTCTTCTATCAAACTCTTAGGTATCCTTGTTCTATCTTGCATCTTTTCCTTAAATCCTTTGAAATACTCATTTATTAAGTGATCAAAATATGTACCTAATGATTCTATGTGCTCACATATCTGTATGGTGATTGGTTTTCTTGTGTCCCATACTACTTTTCCTATGGAAGGAAAGTATTCTTCAAAATAAAAAAATATGCACATAATAAGAGAACCAAACTTACAAGTGTTTTTCCTTGATGACCTTATGGTGTTCATGTTCTCATCAAGTTGAGTTAACAATATTTTTTCAAGATCCATCTTCTTTCCTTCTTTGATGATCTTGTAGGTTGTGCTCATAGCATTGCTTGCTATGATGTTCATTCTACTGGCCCGAAAGATTTTATATCCTATCACACATGCACCAAACTTAAGTTCCTCATCGGTGATGGTGTTAACCTAGAGACCTCTTTTGTCTGATTTTGCACCTGTCAACTTTTCTACTTCCTTCAAGGATGGGTGCTTGTGACCTTTTGGCTTGTCGGTTGTGGGATATCCAATAACCGCATGAATAACATCTTTTTTTATTCATTTAGGCTCATCAAGCCATAATGTCTGGTTATGCATTCTGCTAAGAACTATCTATATCCATTATGTCTTAAAAACCCTAGGAAAGTGTAATGCATTTGTTATACCTTTCACTTCTAGATGCTTGTGCTCTTCTTTCAGGTTTCCAATTTCATCACATAGTGCCTTATAGGAATTGTCAAGGTCTAGATCTCCTAATTCTGAGATCTTGCAATGTATATAGGACCTAACATCCTCTACCAGAAAAACCCTAGGTGGGATTCTGGAGAATGCTCCAGAATCATCAGGTTGTGATGCAATTTCTAGGTGTAACTTGTATTTAGGTTCAACACAAGTACTATTACTGATAAGATTAATCATTTTCTTTTTATCCTCTTTCAATTTTGTTGTTCTTGAAGTAGATGCCATCGTATTTTGAAATTTAGGGCTTTCTGTAATTTAAACATAGTGTGGTCAGTGATTGTAGGTACTTACTAAATCTCTGTGATCACTCATGAATCTATTGAGTCATTTTTGAATCTTGTTGAGGTCACACTTCAATCTGTTCTTCAATCGCTCTGCTTAGCTCTACTTTGTTGCTCAAAAATTGCGGGTGTGAAATGAGTTCTTCCATCGCACTTTTATAACCTTTTGTACCCTAAGTTGTCATTAATACCCAACAACTTGTCAGTGTACAAAGGCTGAGTTCGTCAGTTGAGGCAGAAATAACATCGTTGATGTAGGCACAAAGTTTTGGGGTAGCTAGCAGCTTTGGTGATTTCACCAATGATTTTCGGTAAGATGGCAACAAAAACCTCTGTCGGTTACACTTAGCAACTTGACTTTTGTGTAATGCCTGATACATTTTGATAAGTAGTGTCAACTTTACTATGTGTGTTTACCGATGCTTATTTGTACCCATTAACTGATGGAATTTTTTTTCAATAATATTACAGGTAACAATATAGTGCATCTTCAATAATGCTAATTTTCTCAATATGACCAATGTGTAATGGAACTGATGCATAATATAACTTGTCATAATGCAGTTGCATACTTACTCATGCAACTTAGTTGGGAATAGTGATGCCACTAGATCCATTGGATGGGGTGTCATCATTTGCATTGTTGGTTCTAGCACCTTTAGAGTTTGCAACTTTTATCCACATCTTGTTTCTCATCTTCTTGATGTCATCAATGGTGTTTCCATTGTGATAAGTGCTTGTGTCTATCAGTCAGTCTTTGTAATCTTTTACCACATGTCCAACCTTATGACAATGTAAACATGCCATACTTGGATTGGTCCATCCTCTTGGTCTTCTAGTCCATTTTCTCATACAGTTGGTAGAAATATGACCATACCTTCCACATGCTATGTAGTTCACCCATGTGTTATAGTCCCAAACATATGAGTTACCGATTCTTGTCAGTTTATAGCCATTATCAGGTTCTTTTGGTGTCCATGATTTTGTGTTCTTTTTCCAGTACTCCTGATGTGTATGTACATTCATTTTGTAGGTAGGACAGTACTTTTCCATGTAGGTTTCCTTATTTGGATTTGTCATCTTGGATCTGCATTCATATTCCTTGTGTCATTTTTTTTGACATTTATAACATTTACCAATGAAAGTAGATTGTGATTGAGGAATACCTTTCATTTTGTTTCTGCAAATGTTTGAGGTGTGGCCTGGTTTTCCACAGTGATTGCATGACAGCTTCTTGGTTCTTGGAGTTGCATAAACATTCCTTTGATCTAATTAATTAGATGATTCTCCATTGTTAGTGTACCCTATACCTGTGTAGTTGTTGACTCTTCTTTGTCCGTTAAGAAAATCATCCATTCTTTTATTGCTATCTTCAGCTTTCTTGATTAATTCATTGTGCTGATTTTGAATTTTAACTTCATGCTTTAGATTTTCATTTTCTTCTCTTAGCTCACCAATGATCTATATTCTTTCAATGAGTTTAGTATTTAATATGTTTTCTTCTTGACTCATAATAATCTGATTGGTAATCTCATGGTGATGATCAGTAAGTCTTTGAATCTCTGATTATTTTTCTTGTAGCTTCTCTGTAATTTTTCTCCTATCATCAATAGCCAATGTTCTCTCTGGTTTATCTTTTCTTGAATCATTCATGACATCAATCATTTTTACCATCTGATTCTCTTGACCGATTTGTAGCATCTTGATTTTCTCTTTCAGATGTAGGTTGACCTCTTGTAGACTTGTGATCTCTTCTCTTTATGTGTCTGATGCTTTGCTTGTTGTAGATTCAATTGAGTTGAAGTAATCCGGGATGTCCTCTTCTTGATAATCTTTCTCATTAAGCCTATTTTCCATAATCTTTCTTTCTTCAAGAAAATTTCTCATGCTTACTCTCTCCTCTTTGTACTACTCATATTAAATCTAAATTTGTAACTGCTCATTCTCAATAGTCTTATCCAGTCTATACTTTTCCATTGTCTTGATCTTTTCTCTTAAGTCTTTAATATTTTCAAGAAAGAGACTTAGCTCTGATACCAATTGTTGGAATTACTAGAATGATGCACTGAGAGGTGAGGGGTGAATTAGTACCTCTAAATTTTTTTATGTGATTGGCCCATTAACCTTTGTGTCATCATATTTGTATATTCACCTATCTATCTGTTCATCTTTCTTTATGTATGTGAAATCATAAAATAAGTTCTTTACATGTATAAACATTCAAGAAACATACATGAAAGTAAATAACACATAACACAAGATATGATATCACAGAAAACTCCTGTTAGGAAGTGAAAATTGTGGTGGGGATGTCACCCACAAAACTTCACTATCTGCAGATAAGAAGGGATCCGGTTAAGGCTTACAATTTGATCACTTCTAATGATCTACCCTGTTAGGAGTATTGGAGTGGAGACCTATTAGGATCTACTTCATTTGAAGCTTTAGCAACACCGTTAGGTGTGCACTCTATTAAGAGATTCATCAAGAACTGTTAAGTCCACCTTCTACTAAAGGATTTCTAATGTGATGCACTTGTTAGAATGCAACTACATTATAAATTTTGGTATGATAGTATATACAATCTCTAATTGCTGATAACATATCCTATAAATATTACAATGTATATTTAATCACCTTGAGTGATTGAATGATACCTTGTCTCTGCTCGTCAATAGCCTGGTCTGTGTTCTTGAGAACAGATATGATTTGTTTCTGAACTTTGCATGAATTCACTTCTGCTGCTTAGATTCTCTTCATGGCTACAATCATTTATCAACTCATTACCTATTACAAATGATTGAACATCTATAAATACTAGTTTCTAGGTCCATTATTGATTCATGCTTTTTAGATTAACTCTAGATCCAAGGTTTACAACTTGACCTTGATCTTTAGTTAGTTATCTTTTAGATCCATTAGGCTGCTTTAAAACATTTACAATATACGTGCTTGACCCTCAAGTATTGTTTTAAAAAAAATTAAAACTCTATAAATAGAATTACAATGTTTTATCTGATGTGGAAAGTCAGATCCACTTTTTGTGGGTTCTGTAACTGACTGTCGGTTCTGATGGTTAGGCTGCTCTGTCAGTCTGTCAATTTTATTTCATTATTTTCTCTATCGGTCTTTTAATCCATCGATGTCCCTATTTTGAATTTTTCATCGGGTTCCTTTCCTTTTTTTCTCTATCGGTGATGTTCACAAAACTATATCGTCAGTGATGTCCTTTATGTGTTGTCATCGGTTCAACACTTGTCAATGTTCATCAGGAAATTCTATACTTAGCATTTTCATGTCAAGCATTGTCATCTTGTCAGTTATGCAGTCTGTTGTCTATCGGTTATGCCTATATCGATGACCTTTATCCTGTTTTTCACTTAAGTATACTAATGGAAAAACTTAATGTCATCACTCCAAATCAAAACATGCAAATATTTACCAACCCTTTGCATTCTAATTCTACTAGTGTTGTTTATTATAATGATAATGACTATATACCTATTATATCTAATGAAGCCAACAATGTTGTAAACTTGATTAACAAAGAAAAACCTAAGATTATGTGTGAACCTAACATCATCTTTACCTCAAGTGATATCATAAAAGCACTTGATGGTCCATTAAACATTACTACAAAAATCAAAGATAAACACTCACAAAGAGTTCATATTGATCTTGTAATACCCCTCTTACCCTAATGTGCCTTTGGTAATGTTGAAGGTATCTTAGTGATTTGTTTGTTGACATGTATCTATTTGAGGTGCTTGTTGAACTTATTCTATTCTAATCTAGTTTGACAATGATATACTTATCAATGCTTTTATCCCTTTTCTATGTGGCCACCATTTGATGATGATGATATTTTAGGATCTTATGTGTGGGGATGGATACCTAAAAACATATGTGATTTCTATACAATTGATTCTTTGTATCAATGATTATTATTTCAGGTCTTCCTAATGATGAGGTCCTCATATGTGATGATTATGTATGGTTAGATGTATTTGTTCATGATTATTGTTATATCATACTTATGTACCCATGATATGATCATCTCTTTGGAAAATTGATTTGGTTATGTGACTAACCCTAATGGATTATTATCTAACCCTTCTATATAATTGATTCATGATTTATATACTTGATGCTATGTGTGTGTATCTATGATGTGATTTCATGACTAGGGACGAAGTCCTAGTTACTCACCTAGTGAGGTCCACATGATGTCTCGATCCCAGTCATCTATCTACACTACCTTCCTTATATATGTATATGTATATGCATATTTATAGTTTTTCTCTTATGCAAGCTTGCAAGTACTAGGCATCAACTCCACCTGGGTTCATAGGTCTGAGTGTCTCCTCAAATCCTTGATAGTTGTTGTGGAGATATAACCAAGGTTCTCGCAAAGGCCTTCCCTTATGGCCATAGGTTTCCTATTTCAAAAGTCTACCTTTCCAAGGTTGGGCATTCTTGTGACTTTTTCTTACTTGTTTTCCCTATCTAGTTTTGTGGTATTATGTTGATGTTCTTGAAATGATCCTTAGTTGATCTTTGCGATGTTGTATTTTGGGGTTTCATGCTTGGTCATGAATTTGGCTTGACTTGCCTTCTTTTACCTTGTATTTTTCTCTATGTCTTTTATAGTTGAGTGTTATGGCCTCTTTGGATGGTTATATTTATTTTAAGGCATGCGATTTTAATCTACCTGAGTGTTATATCTTATAGTAAGTATAAATACATAATTATATTAATGTTGTGAGCTATTACTTCATAGTCACATAGATTTTAATGTTTGGTATTTGACATATATCTATATAAATATATATGTAAATGTATATATGGGTGAACACATATATGTATATGTTTATGTGATTATATTTTGATGTAGCACTAGTCTTGGTTCTTTAGAGACCTCCTCTAGGGTCTCCTAGGTCACTCTATGAAATACTAGGGTTCTTTCACTAACCCTAGGCTCCTTAGGTATCTTATCACAAGATCCTAACTCCTTCAACTAGTGGAAACCTTCTTGTAAAGAAAAACACTTCCAAACTTTCTCCTAGACCCCAAATAGTATTTCTTGCATCTTTGGCCTAAAAGGCTCCAATTGATCCAAATTGATCAATGCTCAATCCACAGAGAGGATTAGGGTTTCCAAGATGTTCATAGGACCCTTTCCAACACCTACGAGCACACTTTGTAACAAAACTCCAATCGAGTTCCAAGAACCCACACAATTGCTCTCCAAATAGGGCTACAAGCAATTAGCCCTATTTAGTCACCTTTTTTGCAATAACATACAAAAAGTATTAACAAGTGCCTAAAAAATTTTTGAATCTAGACACCCTTTACTAAGACACTAGAGATTTTCTAGGTCTAGGGCTCCTAAGCTATCCGTACAGCTCTGCCTACAAACAAGGCTAGAAATCAGGGTTTTGAGGGTTTCAAAACCAGTCTGACAGGAACTTCTTTCTTGCTATCCAAGAAACCTCACCAATTCTTCCAACTCACTTTGAAGACCTCAAAACACACCACCCTACTCCTCTACAATATTTTATTGTAGCTATGAATGCTTTCAATCCAAAAAAATAGCTCTGTAACTAATGGTGATCCCTAGCCATGCCACACTGGCTCGCCTAGGGCATCACCTTAAAAATGGATGCCATCACTTCCTAGGCCCCTCCTACACTATAGATAATGTACATGGAATATACTCTCATAATCCAAAGACCCGTGCCAATGCCACGGTGGAAAAGGGAGTTAAGACCCCATTTGTTCACAATGCCTAGTTCAGAACAACGACAGTGCTGAGAACAAAATAATTTAAACAAGAAACTAAAAATATTTAATCAAAAAAAATACCACCACACAAAATATTCTATAAACCTAAATTAAACAAAACAATGCTCACAAAATTGGATTCAATAAATTAAACTATCGGATCACTTCCAAAACACCTTAACAGTCATTGTTATTGACATATACAGTCCGTACACAAAATTTCTCAAACTTTCCAATCCTTCACACATCTCAAGGATGGTCATATATAGTTGAACCAAACACTAATTCATCAATTTCAGATAGTTATCTAACCAATTCCACCGAAGATGCAATCTTGTCATAAAAGTTGTCAATTTGTCAATGACAACATTGACAACTTTTTGCAACTTTTGAGTTTCGTCTCCCAAACTTGGTCTAACCATGCCAAAACTTGTCCAATCTACCAAATATGATTAAAAAACATCAAATAGGACCTCTAGTCCCTTGCTTGGCTCATTTTTTCATAAAATTCCAAAAACACCTAATTGGACCTAAATGGACACAAAGGTCTCTAAGGGCCTCACAAGACCCATCCTCCTACAAACACTCCACACACTAGGACTCTTGGTCCCTTTATTCATCTAGTGGTCTAGCTAGAACCACTACAAGCCAAACAAAGAAGGAGAAAACCTTAGGTTCCATTTTAACAACTAGCCTACGTAGGTGCTCCTGCACCATATTTGCATGATTGTGGATATTGTTTATGGTGTATAGTTTGGGATTAAAATAAATTATAGTATTGTTAATAATTAATGCAAGGTTTAATATTCTTAATTAATAATTATTAATAATATGGATAGGTTACATATTACTTATATCTTCTATTCCATATTATGATAATAATAAATATGTGTATTAATGATTATGAATTATTCAATATAAATTATACATAGTTTTGAGTTTATAATTATATTGAGTTATTTAATTATGCCCTTTAGTTAAGAGTTAGTTGGGGGTACGTTACCTTTGAAAAATCTATTTATATGGATTCCCTTTTGATTTTGAGGGGGATATTGGATGAAACCTTGAGGAAATATTGGTTGTACTTTCTATGGATATTTCTAAAAGTTGAGAGGGTGTGAAGGATGCATCTCAAGTTTGAATTTGTCTTCCTCTTTCGTCTCCTTCCTCCCATTAGAATGAATTTAGAATAACTGAGAGGGGAGGGGTGAATCAGTTATCCTCAAGTCTAGATGTACCAAATAAAACTTTCTATATTTTAACCAATTCAGATCTACTCGGCAGCAGTAGCATATGTCAACAACTTAATCATGTAGTTTACTATTTAATGTAATTAGCTTGTAGAAACATAATAGTAAAAAAAACCATAAGCATTTACACAATTTGACACAAGTATTTAACGTGGAAACCCAATATGGGAAAAACCACTAGTAACATGCTACCAAGTTTCACTCTTCTAAAGTGAGCTCTGTGAGAAGCCAACCCTATTAAAGGTTACAATAACACACTGTTAGGTGTGACCTGGTTAAAGGATTTAATCACCCTGTTAGGAGTGGCCTTTTTAGAGGACTTAGAACATTCCACCTAAATGTCACCTTTCTTAGAGGATTTATACAAATGACTGTTGGGTCAACCTTGTTAAAGGATTTTAACTGATACAATGGTTAGAAAGTAATCAGCAGTTGTGATTTGATACATACAACTTACTTTGTAAATTCAGATCCAATTACAGCTCTGATGCTAACTTACTGAGTGGCCTGCATTGTCATTTCAATCTTCTGATTTGCTTGGAAATATGTCAAGCAATCACACATGCAACTTTCTGCTTCTATGTTCAGACTTCTCTACTAGGTCATGCCAATTAGTAAATCAACTATGCAATCCTCTTGCATACACACATGTACATCAATCCGTACATCCACACTTCAATGAATAACCCCTTGAGGTTATCATATACCTCTTTGTCTAGGTCAGATAAATATTTGCCGCTTAATCAAGATCATAGATCTTAGGTTAGGTCAGATCCAATGGATCATTCCATCATTACATTACATTTACTTCTCCAAAGTAGTCTCTAATTAAATCTTGAATCCATACATTAATTATGGATATCCATACATTAAAAGACATGGATCAATCTTTAATTAACTTTACATATCCCAATAAAATTAACTAAGTCGGCCAGAGATCTCAAATCTCATCATTAATCCAAATACTGCAAGTCGGCCAACATCACTGTTTCCACTTGGCAATTTCACTGGTGCTTGGCACTAAACAAACTTTCTTGTCACAAACAACTTTTCTCAGCATCAAACCAAACTTTCTCGGAACAAGCTAGACTTTCTTAGCAAAAAAATATCTTTGAATGATAAACAACTAATTACTTTGCCAGAGTGCCAACTAATCAAGTACCCTTTTATTTTCCTTAACTCAACCATTCACTTGGTCTTCTTGTTAAATCTTCTTCATCAATCAGTAGATATGGTACTCAAATAGATAACAATAGTCTCACCAGTTAAGGTTTGACATCAATGAAAAAATAACAATTTCTTGCATTGTCACTTTCCAACAATCTCCCTCTTTGGCATTGATGGCAAAACAAAACATTAAAACAATGATTTAAAAATCATAGTTACCATACAATCCAAAACATTCACCTGTGTTCCTTGATATGAACAAATATTCATTAATGTCTTTAGCTTCATTTAGATTCTTATCTATAAAACATTACTCCCTTTGTGTCTGTAATCACACTATAATCATCTATGTCTAATCATCTATAGACTCCCTCTGAGTAGATAATCACTTCATTGTTTTCAATAGTAACTTCTTCCTCTATATAGGTAATCTCTCCCTCTTTGACAACAATGCCAAAGACGTCAATATCTTTATCATGTAGATCTTCAGTATCATGTTGATCATGTCATCTTGATTATGACTAATCTTCTTTTCTGTCCTTGTCCAACTTCACAACTTTAGTCAGCATCCTAAAGTGTGACTTACTGTGCATTAATCTATCAAGTATTCTGAATGTAATATTTGATGCAATAGTACCATATAGAACTTAATTAGCCTCAGTTAGGGGAATCACCCCCAATTTACCTCACAGATACTCATGAGCATCCTTGGGTAGTGCCTTTGTGAATATGTATGCTAATTGTTCTTTAGTGTTCACATAATCCAGTCTCACTTCCTTATTCTGAACTAGCTCCCTCAAGTAATGATACTTGATAGCTATGTGCTTTGTCTTCAAGTGCATAACAGGGTTTTTAGAAATATTAATGGCACTTAGGTTATCACAATATATGACAATTGGTTTAGTGATTTCTTCCTTCATACCTTTCAGTAGTATCTTCAACCACACAATGTTAGAACAGTTGACTGCTACTACCACATACTCGACTTCAGCTGTAGATTGTGAGGTGCAGTTCTATTTCTTACTTTTCCATGAGATCAATCTTTTTTCTAAAAGAAATGCTCCACCAGTAGTGCTTTTCCTATCATCCACATTTCCAGCCCCATCAGAGTCAGTGTAAACTCTGAGTTCAAACTTGTCATTCTTCTTGTAGTATAGACCATAGTCATTGGTTCCTTTCAAATATCTTAGAATCCTTTTAACTACCATCATGTGAGTTTCCTTGGGGTTAGCAGAAAACCTTGCAACAATTCCAATAGCTAGGGCAATATCAAGTCTACTATGTACAACATATTGTAGTTTTCTAATCATTGATTTGTAGAGTGTTTGGTTCACTTCTTTTGTGTCATCATCTTTTTTCATCTTTTGTCTAGTAGCCATGGGTGTACTCACCGGTTTGGACTCTTCCATTCCAAAAGTTTTCAGTATCTCCTTGATATATTTAGATTGAGTGATATAGATTCCATTCTTCATTTGATAAATTTGTAAGCCAACAAAGAATTTTATCTCACCAAACATAGACATCTCAAATTTAGTTTGCATCTCTGTTGCAAATGTTTGGCATAACACATCTTGTCCACTAAATATGATGTCATCTACAAAAAATTTAGCTAATAATGTACCTTTGCTTTGCTCTGTCTTCAAGTATAGGTTTTTTTTGTCATTGGTTCTTGCAAATCCAATCTTGATCAGATAATTGTGCAATCTCTCATACCATGCTCTTGGCACTTGCTTCAGTCCATATAGTTCTTTGTGCAATCTGCAAACCATATTCCTTTTGTTTGGGTCAACAAAACC
>MU227184.1:3726382-3767680 GCA_018584345.1 Thuja plicata
ACTTATGGTCTTCGGAAGTTGGGCCACCTGAAATGGCGGAAAATAATTTTCTTCAAAATTTCTGTTCGGGTTTCAAAGGTTATCTTGAGCTGACTATGATGTAATAAAATGTAAAATAAAATAATTCGAAGTTTGGTCAGCCTTATTCTGGAACCTTCCCAGGCGGTGGAAAATTGCCTATATAAGGAAGGCTGTATTATTGTCTTAGGCAGTTCAGAATAGTTCTGGGTAGTAGATCTGGGTAATAATTCGAGGCTTTGTCCTACAGAATATTGTAAGGGAATGCCCATGTGGCTTTGCATATTGTAATTCTGAAAGTTTGTAATTCCACATTTGTGGAGATAATAAGAAGCCAATTTTCTGTTCTTGCATATTTTTGTTGTTCCTCTGTTTATGTTATGTGTTTGTGGTATTAAGGGGAGCACCCTTCATCAAGATGAGTCTAGGTCAATAGTTGTAGAGGGTGCAGGGGTGCTCTCTACTTTCTTCTTCTTCTGGATCTCTTCAGTCTTCTCAAGTTCTTTAGCTATTTTAGCTTCTCTAGCTTTGTCGAGATCTTCTTGATTGACTCCATGACTCTTAGAATGTTAGATGTAATTCTGGATTCTTTCCTTTTGTTATCAGCGCTTTGTAAGATAGTCTCCACTTCATTGGTCTTATCTCTTTAAGTACCCCACCTAGGTTCATTAGGATCTTTGGGTGCAGATAATAGAACTTGTGCATATCCTTCTAGCACATGTTCTTCCACTTCATAACCAAGAGGATGAATCCATTTGGTTCTAGGTTCAACTGCCTCCATGCAAGTTCAATCTATTTCCACCATGAAACATATGGTATCCTTATATTTGTTAACTATCTTCTTAGATAATCTGAACCTTTTCTGCATCTTTATCCTAAATGTCTTGATATCCTCATCCATGGCATCCCTTGCACTGCTCTCTAAAGTGGCCTTAAGTGAAATCTGAGACATTGTGGGTTTGCTCCTGTCTAGGTAAAGGTTTGCAACCTTTCCAAAAATATGGAAGTACAAGTAGATGATAAAACATCCAAACCTAAATGTCTTGCTCCTATCATGCTTGATGATTCAAATGTTGTTAATCAGTTGAGCACACAAGATCTCACATAGGTTGTATTGAGTGTTATCCTTCACCATTCTGATAGTGGCTAGGACTGTTGCTACAGAGACACTGTTCAACCTGCTTTCCTATTGAAACTTATACCCAAGTATCATTGTCAGAAGTTTTATGTCATCTTCCTTGATAGGGTCAACTGTTATTCGACGCTTGTCACTTCTAGATAGTCAAACTTGTTCCACTTGCTTCTTGACATCCTTACCAGTAGGAAGAAATGGTCCAATTTTAGGGAGTCTGATTAATTCATAGATTAGGTCTATAGTGATGCACACAAGAACCTCACCAATCTAGTAAAGATCATCATGTATTCTTCTTAGAAAAATCTTCACCCATTCTTTCTCATCAAACTCATGTGCATTAGAGTATTCAAAAATAGGGTTATCAATCAAATGCACAAACTCATCCTTGAATGTGTAGTCAAGTTTCATCATAGATCCCATATGAGTGGCTATGCTTACATCTCCTGCTATTTCCTTCTTACAGTAAATGTACGTGCAGATATCTTCCACGTGAACAACACCTAGCGGGGTTTTGGAAAAAGATCCTTCCACGTCATCATCCAGTATGGATTTGAATGGATGCTTCTTGAATATAAATCTCTTCCTCTCTACTATATCAAACACAACTGGAGTCACCATACTTACTTGGAACTTGATTAAATAGGGTTTCACAAAATTTTGAAATGGCGTGACTGCTAGGGTTCCGTTTCAACTTCTTATCTACTTGCTTAACTGCCAAATCTTTTATGCTTCTATGCTTGCTGCTTAGTGCTTCAGTGCTCTCCAAATTTTGTGATCTTGAATGCAAGTGTGAAGAAGATCAAACAATTACTTTCTTTTATACAATCTATCACATTTAATGTTTGCAACCATACGCAAATTACTCAGAGATTTTGAAACTTTGATCCTGATGCAGTTTAGACACTGCGTGAATACATATAGTGATATTATATGCTAATAACCATGAATTCATAGGTGCATACTCAGAGGTGAGTATACCAACCGCACAGGGGTCTTGAGCTAGAATAGCTCCCCCTAAGACCAAGAAGGTCTATTCAAGCAGAAGTAGAGGGTGCGTCCATTGGGGATGCATGAACTACTTTGTTAAAATCATTATTCTTCTTTACTTCAACCCAAATTTTTCTTGAACAAACTTGACTTCTCCTTTTTCTTCAAATAGTGATTTCTTAGGTTCATCTTGCTTTTGAGTTCTGGATCTGCAAAACCTTGAGATGTGTCCTACCTTTCCACATGTGTGACAAATGATAGGAGGTTTGATTCTCTTGTTCATCATGTTGCATTACTTTGTTGTGTGATCATTGTAGTTACATATCTGACATGTAGTGTTCTACAAATTTATTTGAGGTTGATTTCTCTAATTGTTTTGATTCATTCTTCTTTGATTTGTTCTGCAATGTATAGCCCTATGACCAAACTTGTTATAGGAGAAACAATAACCATTGAAAGGTCTTACTTCTTTGCAATCTCTTGCCAAATGACCATGTTTGTTACATGCATAAAAAATTATGTTAACTTGCTTGATTTCCCCTTTAGGTGGATCTATTTTAATCTCTTCGATATTTTCAACTTTCTTTGCTTCTAAAGGTGCTTCATGATCTTTCTTTCTTTCCTACAATGAATTGATTTCAATTTGTGCTACACTATATCCAAGACCAATAGTGTCACCTTTTTGCTTTTGTGCATTGAGTTGAGATTGAAGTGAATCAGAACTTGTGTGGATTTTATCAATCTTATATTTTTCTTTTGTTAATTCAGATTCCAACTTCTTCTTTATGTTTTCCAATTCTAGGACTTTCATGTTTTCTTTCAAGAGTTCATCATCTAGTTGTTTTCTTTCTTTGATCTTTTCTTCAATAGAAATTTGGCTATCTGTGAGCTGTTCATCTAGATTTTCAATTTTATCTTTCAGAGACATATTCTCTTCATTGAGCTTTTTGATCATTTTCCCTAAATCACTTGTAGAATAATCCTTCAAATATTTCCTTAATTTCTTAATAAGCATTTGTGAACCATCAACTTTCAGTCTAAGTTCTTCATTTTCTTTTTTGGATCTATCAAGATCTTCAAGAGCTTCTTCAAGATTCTTTTTCAAATGTTGTGCTTCTGCTAAGTCCATGATCTCCTCAAGTGGTTAAACTTATTTGTTGAGGACCAGAGCTCTGATACCAATTGTTAGAAACACTGAGGGGGGGTGAATAAGTGTTTGTCTATTAATTACTTTTCAGAAACTTAAACATAAATCAAACATACATAGAATGAAGCTTAACTTAAGAACTCATAACACATGATATGATTATGGGGAAACCTTGATCAGAGGAAAACCCCGGTGGGAATTAGTACCCACAAATATTGTACTACGTATAATGAACCTGTTAAAGTTCCTTTTCCCTGTTAGAAGCAATCTTTACAATATGAGTACAATGACCTGGTTGAAGGCCTAACCCTGTTAGGAGTCTTTTACAAAACCTTGTTAAAGGTATATGGCTCACTGCCTAGGCTCACTGCCCAATAGGATGAAGGCTACAACCTTCTGAAAGATGATATGCACTATATCAAAATGAATTGTTGTGATGACACTGTTGTCTGATCAGTTCTATGTACGCGCGAATGCTCTTACTCTCTTAAAGAGCTATATCATGTACTGACTTCATCATACTACTCTTCTATATCTTCCTCTTGCATAATAATTTATTCTTGTAACATATCTTTACATTACACACTTATATATTCATATCCGAATAGGCGCGACCCAAAACAAGACTCTAGTCAGCCCTAAAACAAAATATACAATGCTTCCGAACAAGTCAACTCAAGCGTGTTTACTATATTTCTAATTAAATTATTACAAACTTATAACCAAAGGTGCTTAGCCATTACATTACAAAATAATGCACGTTGATCAAAACACTTAGTCAGTTTCCATGCTCTGTCTTCTGGACTGCTGTTCTACCGATCTACCTGTAACTTTGTCATATTGTGGTTCCATACCATGTGTGTATGGATGTAGCATGTACACATGTCATACAACTTATATCTGCATAAGCTGACTCGATCTCTCACACGTGTGCTAATGTGCTGATCATTGAATATCTTTGTCTACCTATTTTTCATACTTAGTCATTTTGTCATTCAAGACAGAAATTAAACATGACTTTGTTGCCATATTGACAACACAAAATGAGTCATGCATCCTGAGGAAGTCAACTTGCCAACACATCAAATGAGGAAGATTATAAGAGAAGGCAAGAAGAAAAGAGAAGACTTAGATGATAATTTTGAGATGCCTCTCTTATTGTGTTAAGATGAAAGGGAGTTACAACAAGAATAATTCTTGAAGGATGATGAGTTTATAAAGACCAAAGAATTCAAGGATTTCCTTATCTTGGCCAAGCAACAGCAAGTGGAGGCATAGCTACAACTGGAAGGAGGAGAAGCAATTACAAGTGAAGCCTTGGAGGCTCTCCAAGAATATGATCTAGAATTTGAGAACATGACCCCTGATGAAGCTAGACAATTAGTAAAGTCTAGTGACATGCTCTTAGTAGAGGAGGTGGACCTGGCTTCAACCTTCATCATTGATCAAATCAAAAGGAAACCAAATATCATAATTTCAATAGAGATACAAATAGGGATATGATTAAAGGGTGTGTTTTATAATACACAATCTCAAACCCTAGCTATGTGGTCTCTAGCTCCCAAAAACTATAAGCCATCACTAATAAATGTACTAGAGAAGATGGAAGGGGACAAGATCATATGTTCTATTCACAAAAAAGGAGATCTAGATATTTCACAGGCCCTAACTCACTTTTCTCATTTAAATGAAGCAAAAAAATTCCAAATTTCTAATAGATATGTAAATTTATTTGATGAGACAAGTCTTATTGCCAAGGATAGAGAGCTAGGTTTGATAAATGTCAATGCTATGGAGAAAATAATTGCAGATCTTACTCAGAAGCTAAAAGAGATCCCTGAGGTTGTTCCTACTGAACCTAAATAGATTGAAGGTGCACTTGTGCAAATAGAGGATACAGGGGATTCTCAAAAGGAAACATAGCAAAAAGATGCAGAGAAGAATAATGTGGCTTTAGAAGCCTTCTTGAATATTTTGCAATACATAATTGATATCCTGAAGGATAAGGCTAATCTAGTACATGGATCCTATAACAAGTTAGGACCAATTTATTTGAGATACTAGCATCCCTGCAGTCGCTTAGGGAAGACTTTCCAGAAGTTGTAACACAAGTGGGTGATGAAATAGAGAAAAATGGAGTAACCCTGTCCTTCTTCAAGGGTAAGGAAAATTAGATAGAGACCAAATTGAACATGTTTGGATCTGATTACACCAAGTTTATTCCTTCCATAAGGTCAAAGGACAATCAGATCAAGGTAGTAGAAGTATGGAGAAATGAATTTGATTCATTATTGCCTAGTAAAGAGGCATTCATTGCTAACAAAAATGAATTGGATATGGAAAGGTTCAATATAACCTTGGATGAGGCATTATATTTAAGGCCGAAATAGATCTCAACAAATTTGTGACAGTTGTAAAAATCATAATAGATGCTAGATGGGAGAGGCAGAAAGCACAACTAGAAAGCATTCAAATATTTAATTGGCCTATAGAGGAAGATGTAGCAGCATGGGATGTTCTTACAAAGCCCAAGAAAAAGAATCCGGTGATAGTTGACCTTGACATATTGGATAAAGAGTAGAAGAACACCTGGAACCTGATCGTTGAGCATAGGGAGGTTAGTCATCAGAAATATTAGTGTATGTTAGCCTATAATGGTGGTCACTAAATCTCGCAATAACTATTGGAGGCTATCTAGAATATATTCTGATAGAGGTGCCAACTAGCAAAGATTTCAAGATCTAATTTGATTGTATTCCTATTTTGTCCTTCCACTACTTGGAGTCTTATTGTCTTTTGTCTTCTTCTATATTTTAGGTTTAGGTCTTAAACCATCCAAAGCTTGTTGAATCCTTAGTTTTTTAAGGATTCCAAGATGGTTTAGACCATATATTTAGAATTTGTATCATTTTGTAGAGGATGAGAAGTGAAATATAATTTCAAGCCAAACTACTCTATTTTGTCTAAGTTTTTGTGCTTATTGTATATTGAATGTATTTGAAGTAGTAACAATATTAATAAAATACATTGCAGTTTTTGTTCTATATCTTGTTTTGTCTCTTTATATTTCTATTCTAGCTCTTGTATGTTTAATTTGCAAGGAATTTTAGATATACCATTTACAAGGTGATTGTGCAGTTACTTGTGAGTTCTTTCAAGGAAGGAGTAATTCTTACAGGTGATCCCAGAGAGCTAAGCATTAGTGTTAGGATTTGATAATAGGGGTGTAGGAGTGAAAGATATTATGTAAGCTATTCTACCCAAATTGCATGTATTTACATTAATTAGTTATTGTGGATTTACATTTGATATTGACTCTTTTCCCAAGGATTAGGCACTGGTTTAGGGTTTGGCAAATAGTTAATCATCATCCAGTATTTAAAAACAATCAATCATTTACACTTCAGTTACAAAAAACATATAAGTTTAAGCAATTGTATCAAAGAATACAATTCAGTTTGCTTATTCCTTCAAGAGAGAATCACTAGGTTAGCCCTCCTAGGTTCAGAGAACTCCAAAAGGAAGAAGGATGAAAATTCTTATTAAATTACTTTTTTTATTGTTAAATTAATGGTTTGGCTTATTAAGCTCTATATCAGATTGATTATATTCATTTGAATAGTTTTTATCTGTTGATACTGTAAAAGGCAATTAGCAATCCAATAAAAGATCTAATCCACTCTAATAGATACTGAGAATTAGTAATCATTTGAAGGTACACCTTCCTGAGCCTGTGGATCTCAAAGTTGAAGGAGAAATTATTCCTCAACAATTAGGCTTTCTCTTGCATGATTTAAATTGGAAATATAAAGAGTAAGCATTCACACTGTATTAAGAACCTACAAGAAAAATCCCTAACAAATTGGTGACTCTGCTCGGGAAGAAGTAAAATCTTGAATGAACCTTTTAAGGAATCTCTAGAATTTTAAAAAGATAATTCAGTTTACAATTGATTTTTCCTATAAAGTTCATTCTTATAGTATTCATATTTGGTTGTGTTATAATTTCCCAACTTGTTTTGGGTGGTGACTCTCTAAAAGAAAATCTTCGTAATCAGTGCTAAAATAAATATTGAAAATCTGTACACATCCTTTTCAAAATGAATACAAGATCAAGAGTGAGAGATAATCCTAAAGTTGATTTGGATAGTGGAATCCCAACTAATTCTAGGAGTAAAATGTCTTGGAGAGAGAAGAAAAACCTAACCAACATAGATGACTCTTCTCCAAGAAATAAAGAAAACAACACTAGAAAAAAGATGCAAACCAATCCAGTCATGAGGGGAACACCTTAGAGTATGAAGAAGCCCCTTACCTAAGATTAGAAACATATGCAAATACCACTAATTCTAGTGAAATAGAAGGGACTGACACTATTAGTTCATATTTTGAAGTTCCTTCTGATGAACTGAAGAAGAAAGAATCTTAATGAGGCAGTTGGCCCTTATTCATCAAAAGAAGAGAGAAAAAGATTTTTTTTTTTTTTTTAAAACATGATCAAAGAGATATTGATAAATTTAGGAGAAGATCTTTAAGACATCAAGAATAAAATAATGTTAAGAGGTCCCGTAGAGATCAAGAGACTCCAATCCACTCACAAGGGTTTTGGTTCTCAAACCTGTAGAGATAAAGGAAAAAAGAAAGTAAATGGAAATGAAGTTGATGAACCAAAAACTCATAAAGTCCTAACAGAAAAAATTTCTAAGCTATACATTGATCTTGAAAGATCAAGAAGGGGGAAAGGAACCATGGAAAAGATGCTGGAAAAGGCAGAAGTTGAAGTTGCCACCTTGGAGATGAAGAAGAAGATTGACTTCTTGCAATCTTCAAAATATTCTTACACTGCTGCTGAAAATACTACATCTTCAAAAGCAAAATCTTCCACTTTCCAGGATGATGATAAATTTCAAAGGAATCCATTACATCCATAAAGGTACAAACAATTTACTTTTATTGGTATTCCTAGTTACCCTAATGTAGTGCCTAATGATATTGGGGGAAAACTCCCAAAGTTTTCAGGAAATAATGTTATTTCTTGTGAAATACATTTGAGAAAATTTATAGATATCATAGATGATCTAAATATTTATCATGAAGATGTCCTAATGAAGCTCTTTGTTCAGTCCTTAGTAGAG
Source organism: Thuja plicata (assembly GCA_018584345.1). Lineage (NCBI taxonomy): Eukaryota > Viridiplantae > Streptophyta > Pinopsida > Cupressales > Cupressaceae > Thuja > Thuja plicata. The sequence goes on from MU227184.1 coordinate 3,734,804, forward strand.
GATGCTAGGGAATGGTTTAGAGGACTATCTAATGGTTTTGTAGCATCTATGGAATAATTAATAGACTTATTCAAAGATCAGTATGGTGACAAAACAAATGAAGGATTCTTATTAAATGAATTCAATAACATAAATAAAAAATTCAATGAAGAAGTCACTCAATTCAACACAAGATACACAAGATTTCAAAGAGCCATGCACAAGCTATTTCAAAAGATCAAACTGGATGAAAAGCTATGTCTGGCTACATATCTGAATGCTTTTGATTCTAAGATGGGGTATGCTCTCAGAGATAAAATCCTAGAATTCTTTCTAGTGCATATAAAATAGCAGTGAACATAGAAATGAACAGAAGAGTGTCAAGGAAAATGGGTAGAAGAGATTAGGCACATTTCAGTAGGAGCAACCAAAAAGAACCTGATTATAAGGAATATAAAGCTCCACAAAACAATAGACCATCCTACAACAACAATTACAATCCATAGAATAGGATGCAGAATCATCCCTATGGTACCTAGTTTAAGGATGGAAAGCCTATTGTCCCACCAAGAAAGGATAAACCTGAAAAGAGGACCACTGATCCTTTACACAAAAATGTTGTAAACATGTGTACTAACACTTATTGTTGTGAGGCTTGTTAAGCCCCACATAGCCCTGATTTTTGTGTTGTAGCCTTAGACATAAGTGCTAGTGAAGAGCGGGAAGGTGAAGAGGGTGAGCTATGTGATCATAACCGATGTGATATGACTAATTCTTATGCATGCCCTGATATAGATTTTGAATATGAAGTGGAGAACCATGATATGTATGGTTCCCAAGGAAGAAATGAAGTATATCACCAAAAAGTCCTATCTAACAATGAAAAAGAGGAGGTTGATGATATAAGCTGTTAGAGAAGAATAATCAAGAATCTACCATAATAAGAAAACCTTCAGATGAAGAAAAGGCTAGAATCAATGTTGACCTAATAAATAAAGAAAGAAGTAACTACCATTTGAGAAATAGAGTAGTGGGTGATGTAGGTAGTCAGCCAATTGGCATCTTTATCAAATAAAATAAGATAGATTCCAAGTATACACCAAAAAGAGATGGACCTGGGGAAAATTTAAATAAACCTAAGGTCAAAATTGTAAACAAAGCTAGTGATCCAAATATTGTACATGAGGGAAAAGCTAAAGTGCCAGAAACAGGTTCTTCCTCTTATAAAGTTGAAAATAAGAAATCAAAGAAGGAAGATTCTACTTTGAATATTCAAATAGAGGATAATAATATCATAGTTAAGAAAACAAAATCCTCTGATATAAAATATATTCTTGTTGATATGGGCCAATGTCTATCCTGTCAAGGTCCCATTTCTAGAAATGATGAGGATAAAGGAGCATAGGGAGAAACTCCTTTCAGTATTAAACAGTGTATCTCTAATGAAACCTCAAAAACTAGAATATGTTGAAAAGATGTCTAACAACAAGGAAAAAGAGCCTGAGGGAATGATTTCTGAGATCCCTCAGATTTATTTAAACACAAATACTTCTGTAGGAATTGTTGATCTTTTTTCCTAACATTGGTAATTAATGGTAAGATGCTCAAAAACTACATGATAGATTCAGGAGCATCTAATATTGTCATGCCTATAGAAATCATGAGATCTATGGGATTACAAGTTGATACTCCTCATGGGATATGTTAAGCAATGGATTCCAGAGAGATCCCTATTGTTGGTACCATTGAAGCTTTACCTTATAAGTCAGTTATATGCCCTGACACTGTATTGACAATGAGTGTACTGGTGGTTGATATCCCACCACATTATGGCATGTTGTTGTCCAAGAAATGGAGTTCTTTATTGAGGGGCAGTATTCAGTGTGATTTATCTTATGCCACTTTAAATATTGCTGGAAATAATGTCAAGGTGTCCAGAGAAGGTAGGACACCCCATATGATTGAGTTACATGAAGATACTAATATCAATTATTTTGTAGATATTGACATGGAGAACTTCAGAGTGAAGAGGGGTGCTCATCAATGTAAAAATGTTGATCCCTTAGTTGAGGAGTTGATTACACAGAATGATGGTTTATGGTAGATGTATTTTGATGGAGCATGTTCTAAGGAAGGATCAGGATTTGGTGTTTTACTTATTTCTCCATCAGGTACAACATTTAAATATTCTTTCTTGTTATCATTTCAATGTACAAATAATACAGTAGAATATGAAGCTTTTTTTTTAGGGCTAGACATTTCTACTAAACATGGAATAAAATGTATAAAAGTTTATGGTGATTCAGAGTTAGCAGTAGCCCAAGTTAGGTCCAAATATGTTGTGAAAAATAATAGACTGGAAATGTATAAGCATGCTATTTGGGACCAAATTTAATCTTTTGATGCCTTTAATATTAACTGGATAGAAAGGTCCAAAAACATTATGGAAAATTTCTTGGCTAATTTTGCTTTGAAAACTAATGATTTGACCTTAAATGGGGTATCAATAGTTGAAATAAAAACAAGACCAGTTGTCCCAGAAAATATTTACAACTGGAAAGTATTTGAAGATGACCAAGATATTCTTAGATTTATTCAATGCCTAGACCATTATGAAGACCAGCATATAGATTGTAATTTTTTACTTGAGGTCATTGATGGTAGGGATTGTATTTTGGGGAATGAGGTTGTCCAATTAAGTTCTAATCAGATCCCTAAGGGATTGGTCAAACTAGAAGCATTGTTTAGTAGTCAAGATGATCACCTATCAAAAATAAGCAATGCTAAGATTGAGGATTTGGAAAAAATAAATTTAGGATCAAAGACCACTCCTAAAATAGTATATATTGGAAAAGGATTAGATTCCCATGTCAGAACAAATATGATAAAACTATTAAGAAAAAATAAACATGTGTTTGCATGGTATTATGAAGATTTGAAAGCTTATAGGGAAGACCTTTTCCAACATGAAATCTCACTAAAATTAGATGTTAAGCCATTCAGGAAGAAATAGAGACCAATCAACCCCTTGTTGGCTCCCAAGATGCAAAAAGATTTGATGAAATTAAAAGATCCAGTAATTATCAAGCCCATCAGACATTCAACTTGGGTTTCAAATTTGGTCCCAGTGAGAAAAAAGAATGTTGACATAAGATTATGTGTTGATTTTAGAAATTTGAACATTGCATCTCTAAAAGACAATTATTCTTTACCTAATATGGAGGCAATGTTACATAAGATTACTAGTTGTGAGTTATTATCAATGATGGATGGATTTTCAGGATACAACCAAGTACTAGTAAAAGAATCAAAACAGTTCAAGACTGCATTTACCACCCCATGGGGTACTTATGTATATGTCAGAATGTCATTTGGACTAATAAATGCATGAGAAACTTTTCACAGGGCCATGGATTTTGCATTCAAAGATTTCATTGACTTATTCATGGTAATCTACCAAGATGATTTAACAACATTTTCTAAAAAAGTAGGGGATCATTGTGAACACCTAGAAAAAAAAATTAATAAAGCCTTGGAATATGGTGTTTCCCTAAATCCTAGGAAATGTCAATTTGCAGTGACAGAGGGAAAGTTGCTGGGACATATAGTTTCCAAAGATGGAGTGAGGATTGACCCAGACAGGATAGAATCCATACAAAAGGTCACTGCTCCAAGAAATATCAAATGTGTACAGTCTTTCCTAGGAAAGATAAATTTTGTGAGAAGTTTTATTGAAAATTTTGCTGAAATTATCAAACCAATCATTAAACTGTTGAAAAAAGATGCAAAGTTTCAATGGAATGAAGAATCCCAACTAGCTTTTGAAAGAGTCAAGAAAGCAGTACAGGAGGCACTTGTCTTGAGGTCACTTGATTACAGTAAGCCTTTCTCTTTACTCACATTTGCATCTTTCCATACAATTGTTGTTGTTTTATTAAAGAAAGATGAGGGTTTTGAACATCCTATTGCCTTTTTAGAAAATCCCTTCAAGATGCAAAGTTAAATTATGAAATGATGGAGAAATAGGCATATGCTTTAGTGAAATCTATGAAATAATTCAGACCATATATGGTTTGTCCCAAATTATTAGCATATGTACCTCATTCAATAGTAAAGGACATCCTTACTCAATCAGAAGTGACTGGTGAGAGATGTAAATGGATCAATAGAATTCAAGAGTTTAATTTGGAGATCCATATTACCAAATTGGTAAGAGGACAAGGCTTATAAAAACTTATGACAGAAGAAAATTTGGAATTAGTGCAAGTAAATAACACAAAGGTGCAGGACTCAACAGTAACCAGTATTGAAAGACAACCTTTTTATGTTGATATCATGTACTACTAAAATAATGACAAGTGTCCTAAGGTTATGACAGATAATCAAAAAAGAAATCTCAGATTACAAGCTCAAAGTACACCCTAGTACAAGGAGATTTGTATTGGAAGTATAGAAATGGTGTATTGTTATTATGTTTAGATCAGAGTCAAGCTAAGAAGGTATTAGTTGAAAAGCATGCTGGAGTATGTGGAGGAAATTTTTCTGCCAAGACTACTACTCATAAAATCTTGAGGGTTGGTTATTATTGGCCTAGTCTATTCAAGGATACTCATGCATTTGTCAAAAAATGTGAACCTTGCCAAAGGTTTTCAAATAATTTGAAATTCTTAGGTGCACTATTATTAAACCTTGTAAGTGCTGAAGCACTTTTTTCTATGTGGGGGATTGACTTCATTGGATATTTTTCATAGAAATACAGTACAGGACATAGTTGGATACTTGTTTCTACTGATTATTTTACAAAGTGGATAGAAGCAATTCCCACAAAGAAAGCAACTAGTAAAGTGGTCACTGATTCTCTGATGGAAAATATTTTGACCAAATTTGGTGTTCCTTCAAAATTAGTAATGGACAATGCTATGTGCTTCATATTAGAGAAAATTAAATATTTCTATGATGAGTATGGGATTATGATGTCAAATTCTTCCCCATATCATCCTAAATAAAATGGCCAAGAAGAATCCAACAATAAGAGCATATTGAAAATCTTGAAGAAGAACCTTGAGAAGAATAAAAGAGCTTGGCATACAAAATTAAAACTTTCTCTATGGGCTGATAGAACAATAGTGATGAAAGCAATAGGTAAGTCACCTTTTGAACTTGTATATGGCTTGAAATCTAGAATTCCCATGAATAATTTACTTCCAATATATAATTTTATTCAAGAAAAAGACCTAGATGTTTCTGACCCAATGCAAGATAGAATGATGCAGTTAGCAGAAATAGATGAGGTCAGAAAAGATAGTCAAAAAGAGAACATTAAGTTACAACAAAAAATGAAATATCTTTTTGATAATAGAGCAAGTAACATAAAATTTCAACCTAATGATTTAGTACTCCAGTGGAATGTAAGGGCTGAAGACAAAGGGAAGCACAAGAAGTTTGAATCATTATGGATAGGTCCCTTTGTTATTTATCAAATATTTGAAAAAGATTCATATCTATTGAAAAACATGGATGGAGAACAATTTTAATTTCCTGTGCATGGACAATTCTTGAACCCTTTCTTTAGTTGAAAATAAAATTTCCATGCACAGTAGTCTTGTATCATATGTATATAGGTTTGTTTCTTTTTGTTGTGTGTTTTCTTTCTAGATTAGGTTAGTAAGCCTTGTTTATGTGGTCTGCTTCCTAGAGATCTATGGTTCTTTCATTTAAGAATCCTCAGATAGAGCCACTATTGGTTGTATTTTAGTTTTGAAGCTTGCTAGTAAAATTTTGAGTTCTCAGTCAGTTTCATGGTTTAAATGTTGAAATCATGTCCAGTGCTATCAAAATTTATCTGCAAATAATGGTCTTTGAGCCTTAAATTTCAAAGAAGTGTGTAAAACCCTAAGTCCTAGGTCAAGTTTTCATTCGTATCCAAGATTAAAACCCTAGTTCTTCAAAATTGTTTCTATTTTGTTGTTACTTTTTTAGAAAAACCTGATCCACTTAAGTCATGTGCCTATTTTCATGTTTTATAAGTTGGTCGCAAAGTCTCTTTAAGCTTTAAGAATATTACATATTTCTTGGAGACTTAGCAAAATGATTTGGTCATGTTATCTCCATAAGAAAAGAATATGCTTTCAGTGTTAAGGAGATTTCACACGGGTCATTGATGAAGATCTTGATCTTGTGGTTTGTGAAAAGGCTCATTCAAAACCCCAGAGTTATAGAAATCCTTTGGCGACTTTGAGATCATTCAGTCATGTAGTCTCATAAATAGATCAGAGTTAAAGATGGGTTAAGGTTTTCAGGTAGTCACGTGATCGTGAAAGGAGATAAGAGTTAAGTCACATTCTAATAAAATTTAGCGACAGCCATTGATTTTCAAGATAATCTAGTGGTGAGCGTGAAGTCTTGAGACAAACTCCTCAGTTAAGAAATCCTAAAGAGACTTTGAATTTGTATAGTCACAGTGTCTCACAATTGAACCAAGGTTTAAGGGATGAGTTAATTGCATTAAGTCACGAGATCTCTAATGAAATTGAGGGTTAAGTTAAAAGATATGAGATATAGCAACTGGCATCCGACACAAGGTTGGTCATGTAGCCAATGTTAAGTCACAAGCTGAAAGTTTAGATGGATAAAGGTTTAAGAGATCTAGTGACTACCATCAGATAAAATGAAGATCTAAAGGCTAGTGGTCAATCTCAAAGAAAACCTTGAGTTAGATAAATTATAAAGTGACAACGAGATTCAGGCTAGTCATGAAGTCTCAAGAAGAACCATGGTTAATAATAGTTAAGTAAATCTCAAGTGAAGTGTGTGGTGAGGAGATCTAAACCGTGAAAGAGAAAAGATCTAATGGATGGCATAAAGTCACTGATAAAATTCAAATAGTCATATAAAGCTCATTGATTCAGCGATAGTGATTTAGATGTGGACTCATTGATGACATGTAAATTGTTGAATGTTTGAAGATATTAAGTTGATGATCATGCAAGGCATTAAATCAGTTAATGTATTGTATTTTCATTGATGTCAACTTCATATAATCTGTATGGTCATAGAAATAATGCCAAAGACTTCAAAGAACTGATGAATCAAGACTATGCTATCAATAATACATATAAGTCAAGTATTCACTAAGTGACTTCATACACCGATGGAGTGCACACTGACGATCAGAGTAAAAGAGAAGATTCAAAGTGTTATCGATGAGCTAATGCATAGCATTACTGATGAGTAGAGTTGCAGTGTTTCTGGACGAGAAAAACACAGAGTAACCTGACGGAAATAATTTTAGTGTTTCCTGATAGAGAAGACAAGGACAGAGATCCTAAGTCACACCAAAAGAACAGATAGTCATCACTGATGACTAACTGAAGTGTTGACTAATAGAATAGAGAGTTCAGAAAATGACAAAATGCTTAGCTGTCAAGAAGCTAAAGATAGAATTAATGGATACTTATCATTGTTTTAATCATCCAGATAAAGACGAAGATAAGTAAGTGATTTAAAGTTGATTTGTCCAGTTGGCAAGAAGATCTCTTTGAGATAAATCAGGAGTTTACTTTAAATCTATTGGCAAGAATTGTGGAACACACCAAGAATCAAGAAAGCCAAGAAAAGGGGAAGTCATGTCTATATAGAGACAAACCCAATTCATTACGAATTGGTGGGGTGAACATGAGAATAGAGGAAAGATGCTAAAGAAAATTTGAAGGAGAAGAAAGTCTTCATTCATTCATGATCAACAAGCTGAGGAAAGAGCTAGATTCTATAGACACCAATGAACAGTGAGACAAGCATCACAGAGAAGATTAGTGTGGAGAAAAGGTATAAGTGATTATATTGATCAAAGAGATAATGGACTTACAATAGATCTAAAAATCTGCAATTGTGTTGTATGTATAAATAGATCATTAGTGTTTTAGTTTAACTATTGAATCATAAAGCCTCTTAACTAAGAAAGACTTAAAAGTCTTTTACAATTGAGATACATCCCAAGGAGTATCAAAAAGTTTGATCACAAAAGTAGCATTGGATATGCCCGATACCTATTGACAGGCCAAGAGAGTTTGATCAAGGAAGGTAGCATTAGATGGCAGATACTAGTTGACAAACTATTTCTAAATCCTCTAACAAGGTCACACCTAACAATGTGTTTGTAACCTAAAAAAAGGTTGGCTCCTAATAGAGCTCACTTCAGAAGAGTGAAAATTTGGGTTACCGGTCCAAGTGGTTTTTCCCTTAATAGGGTTTCCACGTTAAAATCCTTGTGTTATGTGTTTATGGTTTATTACTTTACTATTTTATATTTCACATTTGCATTTCTAGATTGATTGGTATACTCTTCATATTTACTGTATTTCAGTAAATAGTTAACTGCTTATCGGTAATCATACAAAAGAAAGATTTACAAAGCATTCCGACAAGTAGAAAATTGATTAAAGTATTTCAAGGCATACATCTTGTAGGATAGAAGATAACTTGAGACATAATTAGTGGTTATAAGTTTTAAGGGTTGATTTAAGGATTATTTTTTGAGGCCACTGATTCAACCCCCCCCCCCCCCCTCTTAGTTATTACTAACAATTGGTATTAGAACTTGTGTGCTTAAAAGGAAGGTTTCAAGACCTAAGCTAAAGATCACAAGATGAATAGAAGACATGTTCCCAAGTTGAACAAAGATAATTTTTCTTCATGGCATAGAAGAATAAGACTCCACTTATCAGGTATTGGTAATGGTGTTACTCAATACTTAGATGTTGAATATGTGTTTCCCACAAGAGCACCAATAGTTGAACAATTGAGAGAGAAGCGTGAGAACAACTGCATGATGATAGAGCTTGCTTCCTCACTCTCTGATACTGAATTTAAAGATGTCAAAACCTGCAAGACTGTAAAGAAGATGTGGGAAAAATTGATGCTTGTACATGGTGGTGACAAAAATGTTTTGAGAGCCAAGGAAAAAATCCTTAGAGTAAATTTTGATGATCTCAAAATGAAAGAAGAAGAAAACATCACTTAGTAAAACACAAGAATCAAAGAGGTAGTCAATGTTATCTGAGGAATTGGAGGTGTACTAGAAGAAGATACAGTGGTAAGAAAAATTCTAAAAACCTTACTACCTACTTATGCTATTAGAGTATCTTCCATTCAAGTAATAAGAGAAATAGAAAATAGCAATGTTACACTAGACAGTTTGATTGGAAGACTGATTTCATTTGAGATGAATAAATTTGATAATAGTGTCTTACCAAACATAGATTTTTCATTCAAAACTTCTATGAGAATAAGTAAATCAAGTCATAAAAACACTATGAGAAAAGATAGTGATAGTGAAATTGAAGAAGAACATCTTGATGAAATTGAAGCACTAATGGCTAGAAGAATGCAAAGAGGCAAAGGTAAATACAAAGGTAAATTACCACTTGTTTGTTTTAATTGTAAAGAGATTGGACAATTTGCTGCAAGATGTACTAATAGAAGAAAAGATGACAGAAGTAATGACAGATCATTTGAAAATAAGTCTAACAGAGGTGATTATAGAATCTACTGACAATTAGAAAGAAGAGATACCTGAGACTACAAGGAAAGAGGAAAGAAGGTCAATTACCTAGAAAATTGCAAAGATGATGATACTGACACTGAATCTGATGAAGACATTGAGATGGTGTTTGTGGTAGTAAAGATGATTTAGATGATGATGAAGAAAGGTATGTAGAAACTATACTCATATCTAAATTTAGTAAAAATGATGTCTGAATCATAGATAGTGGCTGCACTCACCATATGACCGGTGATAAGAAAAATTTTGAGACTTTTGAGTACTATAAAGGTGGTTCAGTAAGAATGAGTAATGACACACCTTGTCCAATTGAAGGTAGAGGAACCATAATGTTTAATAATCAGATAAAATGTGAAAATTCTTATTGGGTAAATGGATTGAATTATAATTTATTGAGTGTTTCTCAGTTGAATAATTTAGGTCACAAAGTAGCATTTGAAAATAATAAGGCAAAGATCTTCAATAAATCAAGAAATCTGATTGGTACTGATGAGAAGACAAAAGGTAACTTACTCTATCTGAATGATACTAACACCACTTGTTTGATTGCTACAAACGAAGACATATGGTTGTGGCACAAAATATTGTGTCATGTGAACTTTGACAACATGATAAAGATTAGAAAAAAGAGAAATGTCAGAGGCTTACCAACGATGACCAAGCCTGACAACATCATGTGTAAGAATTGTCAAAAAAGTAAAATGACAAAGTCTAGTTTCAAAAGAAAAACCCATACATCTGATGCAATTCTAGAATTAGTCCATACTGATTTATGTGGACCTATGAGGACAAAGAGTTATTATGGAGATAGATATTTTATTCTCTTTGTTGATGATTACTCTAGAATGATGACAGTCATGTTTCTAAAAGATAAATCGGAAGAATTTAAGATGTTTAAATGGTATAAGGAAATGGTTGAGAAAAAAAGTGGTAAATAATTAAAATGCTTAAGGTCAGATAGAGGAGGGGAATTTATTTTAGATGAATTCACTAACTTTTTTAATGAGCATGGAATCAAAAGATAGGTCTCTGCACCAAGAACACCACAGCAAAATGGAATTGTTGAAAGAAGGAACATATCAATAGTTGATTGTGCAAGGAAACTAATGATAGAGAAAGGCATCACCCAATTCTTTTGGAGATAAGTTGTTAGCACTGTTGTTTACACATTAAGCAGATTACAATTGAAGAAAGACACCAAAAAGATACCTTATAAGCTTTGGTATGGATACACACCCAATGTAAGTTATTTCAAAAATTTTGGTAGTCGGTGTTATATCTTAAAAGATGATAGAAATGGAAAACTTGACTCCAAGAGTGATGAAGGAATCTTTCTATGGTATTCTACCAAGAGCAAGGCTTAAAAATGTCTAAACAAAGCCTCTAACAAAATTGTTGAAAGTGCAAATGTAAAGATAGATGAATTTTTACAGAAGAATGAAAAGGAAAGTACTAAAGAACCAGAGGAGTACAATAGGTTTACTTACAATGAGGAACCTGACACTCTACCCAACCAACAATGTAGAGATCCTGAGCAATAGATCATTGCACCCGAGCATCAGGCTGTAAATACTGATGATCAGAATATTGCTCAAGATGATGCACAAAGTGATGGAGAACAAAATGAAGAACAAAATGATGATCAAGCTGATAGACACAGAGATGAGCCTGTACTTGCTAGATATGTTAGAAGGAACCATCCATAGAACTAGATCATAGGAGACAAGAAGGCTGGTATGGGAACCAGAAGTAAGTCTCTAAATACAAGATGTCTTATTTGTGATTATGAGCCTAAATCTGTCAATGTTGCACTAGATAATGATGAATGGATAAGTTCTATGAATGAAGAGATTGAGCATATTGAGAAAAATAAGACATGGACACTTGTACCAAGACCAGATGATAAGAATGTCATCGGTACAAAATGGATATTCAGGAATAAATTGAATGAGAATAGAGAAGTCACCAGAAATAAAGCAAGACTAGTATGCAAGGGGTATGCACAAGAAGAAGGAATTGACTATGGAGAGACCTTTGCACCTGTTGCTAGGCTAGAAGGAGTGAGAATATTACTTGCTTATGTTGCATGTAAAGGATTCAAGGTATATCAAATGGATGCCAAGTCTGCATTCCTAAATGGAATACTTGAAGAAGAGGTATACATTGAACAACCAGAAGGGTTTGTTGATCTAGACAAGAGGGACATGGTATGTAGACTACACAAACCACTTTATGGATTAAAACAAGCACCCCGAGCCAGGTATGAGAGACTTCATTCCTATCTCATAAGTATTGGATTTGTAAGGACTAGTGAAAATAGTAATCTTTATTTGAGGGAAGATATTGATGCTAACATTTTAATTGCTGAGATATTTGTTGATGACATCATATTTGGAGGCAATTATATGCTATTCAAATCATTTGCAAATGAAATGAGCAAAGAGTTTGAGATGTCTATTTTTGGAGAGATCAAGTTCTTTCTTGGTCTGAAGATCATGCAACAAGATGAAGGTATTTTCATTACACAATACAAGTACATCAAAGAAGTACTGAAAATATTCAAGATGGAAGAGTCCAAACCAGTTTGAACACCGATGGAAACTGGATGCAAACTAACAAAGGAAGACAAGTCATCAGAGGTAAATCAGACTTTGTATAGATCTATGATTGGAAAACTCATGTATGTTGTACATACTAGACCAGATATTGCACATGTAGTAGGAATAGTTGCTAGATTTTCTGCTAATCCCAAGGAATCACATATGACTATTGTCAAAAGAATCCTAAGATATATGAAGAATACCGAGGAATATGGATTATGGTATAAGAGAGAAGGGAAATTTGAACTTAAGGTTTTTACCGATGCTGATTGGGCTAGAAATATTGATTACCGAAAGAGCACAACTAGAAGAGAATTCTTTATGGGTTAGCAAGAAGCAAGGATGCATCTCTCAATTTACTGTAGAGGCAGAATATGTTGTTGCTACTACAAACTTCTCAAATATTGCATGGATCAAACAGTTACTGGAAGGTATGCATGTGAAAATTTTAGAACCAGTAGTTATCTACTGTGATAATAAAAGTGCAATAAACATTTCCAATAATCCATTCATGCATGCTAAAACAAAGCATATTGCCATCAAGTATCATTATTTGAGAGAACAAGTCCAGGCAAAATAAGTGATACTTGAGTATGTGCAATCAAAGGAACAATTGGCTAATATCTTCACCAAGCCACTGCCCAAGGATGCATTTGAGTACTTGAGAAAGAGACTAGGGGTTAGACCCTTGTCTACTAGTCAGTGAGATGACTAGAAGGCTACATTAGCCTATATATTATCATAATATCATTCGTGTTGATGCAAGAAAAGAGATAAACTTAAATGATACATCTATACACAACAAGGTATTTACCTACTCTGAACACTAGAGTTATTACCGATGGATTGGAAAATTCAAGGAATATATTATGGCTAGAAAGGATCCATTTTAAATTGTTGTCAAATACTTGTTTTGCAATATCTGTATTGGAAAAGATGTTTGTTTGGCAATGCTATCAAAGGGAGAGAGTTTATCCATTATCATCTCAGGAAGAGATCATATCCATCGAAATATCCAAAGGGAGAGGATGTAACTAGAAAGGGAGAGTACACACAAAGGAAGAGAACTGTTGACAAGAGACATCACAAGAAAGGAGAATAGTCAAAGGGGGAGAGTTTGACACAGAAGGAGAATACATCACATCAGAGAAGGAAATATTCTACATCTATCTAGTAAAGGGATTAAAGATAGAAAGAAAGATGCAAGAATCAAATCAAAGCTAGTAATAGTTACATTAGGAAATCTTGATGAAACTATATATTTCATATTGTATTAGTAATAGTATAGTATGATAATGTAGTATGTTTCCATTAATGCCAAAGTGAGAGATTGATGACATGTAAGTGATTGAATGTTTGAAGATATTAAGTTGATGATCATGCAAGGAATTAAATCAGTTAATGTATTGTATTGTCATTGATGTCAACTTGATATAATCTATATGTTCATGGAAATACTGCCAAAGACTTCAAAGAACTGATGAATCAAGACTATGCTATCAGTAATATATACAAGTCAAGTATTCACTAAGTGACTACATACACTGATGGAGTGCACACCAACAGTTAGAGTAAAAGAGCATAGTCATAGTGTTACTCGACAAGATAATGCATAGCATTACCAATGATCAGAGTTACAGTGTTGCCCAATGAGAAAAACACATAGTAACCTGACGGAAAGAATTTTAGTGTTGCCCGACGGAGAAGACAAGGACAGAGATCTCGATGACAAATAAAGTCACACCAAAAAAATAGTTAGTCATCACCAATGACAAACTGAAGTGTTTACTGACAGTATAGAGAGTTCATAAAATGACAAAATGCTTAGCTGTCAAGAAGCTAAAGATAGAATTAATAGATACTTATCATTGTTTTAATCATCTAGATAAAGCAAGAGATAAGTAAGTGATTTAAAGTTAATTTTTCTAGTTGGAAAGAAGATCTCTTTGAGATAAATCAGGAGTTTGCTTTAAATCTATTGGCGAGAGTTGTGGAACACACCAAGAATCAAGAAAGCCAAGAAAAGGGTAAATCATATCTATATAGAGACAAACCCAATTCATTACAAATTGGTGGGGTGAACAAGAGAATAGAGGAAAGATGCTATATAAAATCTGAAGGAGAAGAAATTCTTCATTCATTCCTCATCAACAAGCTAAGGAAAGAGTTAGATTCTGTAGACACCGATGAAAACTAAGATAAGCATCACAGAGCATAACAGTGTGGAGAAAAGGTATAAGTGATTATATTGATCAGAGAGGTAATGGACTTATAATAGATCTAAAAATCTGCAATTGAGTTGTATGTATGAATAGATCATTAGTGTTTCAATTTAACCATTGAAGCATAAAGCCTCTTATCTAATTAGGACTTAAAAGTATTTTACAATTGAGATACATCCCAAGGAGTATCAAAACTTTTGATCACAAAAGTGGAATTGGATATGCCCTATACCTATTGACAAGCCAAGAGAGTTTGATCAAGGACGGTAGCATTAGATGCCAGATACTAGTTGACAAACTATTTTTAAATCCTCTAACAAGGTCACACCTAATAGTGTGTTTGTAACCTTTAATAGCATTGGCTCCTAACAGAGCTCACTTTAGAAGAGTGAAAATTTGGGGTACCGGTCCCAGTGGTTTTTCCCTTAACAGGGTTTCCATGTTAAAATACTTGTGTTATGTTTTTATGGTTTATTACTTTACTGTTTTACATTTCACAATTACATTTCTGGATTGATCAGTATAGTCTACATATTTACTATGTTTCAGTAAATAGTTAACTGCTTATCGGTAATCATATAGAAAAAATATTTACAAAGCATTCTGACAAGTAGAAAATTGACTAAAGTATTTCAAGGCATACATCTTGTAGGATAGAAGATAAATTGAGACATAATTAGTGGTTATAAGTTTTAAGGGTTGATTTAAGGATTAATTTTTGAGGCCACTGATTCACCCACCCACCCCCCCTCTCTGGATTGATCGGTATACTCTGCATATTTACTGTGTTTTGGTAAATAGTTAACTGCTTATCGGTAATCATATAGAAAAAATATTTACAAAGCATTCTGACAAGTAGAAAATTGATTAAATTATTTCAAGGCATACATCTTGTAGGATAGAAGATAAATTGAGACATAATTAGTGGTTATAATTTTTAAGGGTTGATTTAAGGATTAATTTTTGAGGCCACTGATTCACCCACCCCCCCCCCTCTCAGTTATTACTAACACACATGTCAGAGTCATTTAGAGATCTGAGGTCTGCGTAAAGTCTCAATGTAAACTAGAAGTTAATAAATTCATCCTGTGACTTGGAGATAGCTTAAGTCATGAAGTCTTGAGATAAACTACAATTAAGTGTAAAGCTAATAAGATTTCACGTGAATCATCCGATGGAAGGAAGATCTTACGGTGGTCGCATAATCTCAAAATAAACTCAAGGTAAGTGAAATTTTAAAGCAACTTTGATTTTGCACAGTCGCGTAGTCTCTAAAAGAAACTAAAGGTTTAAGAAAGAGTTATTTGAAGCCTTAGTCAAGGAGTCTCAAAAGAAAACATGAGTTAAGTGAATTCTTTTAGTGATTAAGAGATGAATGTTGATTAAGATGTTGATCATGTGGTGATCATTAAGTCTCAGAACAAAACCCAGAGTTAAAGATAACTATCAGTGACAAGGAGATCATACAGTCGTGCAATCGCTGAAGGAAATGAGAGTAAAAATGAGGCAAAATATAAGGTTTTCTCTCGTTCCATGTTGTACAGTCATTGGCCAATTAGAACAAAGGGATTATGATAGCCTATTTAAAGAGTTGTTGAGTTTTGATAAATTAGCCAACCATATTAGATCTTGATCTTGTTTTGAATATATAGTAAGGTTTTAAATGAAAAAGCACTCATTTAAAATTGATCACTTGTCAGTTTCAAATGTCACATCTAGAAGGAAAAATTGATATCGCAGCACATAGGAGTAATGATAGAAGTGACTTAATTGCAAATCCATGATTTGTGCATTGATTTCTCTAGATAAGTAGGCATTACCATTGTTCATTTCATTTCACCAAGAGTTTCAGTTTTCAAAGCAAAATTTGCATAAGTGATTAGTTTTTTCAAAAGAACAGAGGTATCTAGATTTACAGAGTGAAGAAAGAGATTTGATTAGTTGAAATTTAGAACAGAGAAGATGAGCAGAGCAGTCAGCGTTGCTTCAACTAGCGGGAAGACTAGATATGGTGATGATGATATGAAGGGAAATAAAAATTACTCAGAGGAATTCATAACTCTCCTTCTAGGATCCAATCAGTGAAAAAAGGTAAACGACGAATGCCTTGGTGACAATTTTTCTTACATTAGAGATGCAAAGACACCTGATTGTTTAGGCTATCATTTTTTTAACTACTTCCATAAGAATAGTGAAGTTCATGTGCCTGTGTCAAACCCTTGGACGTCAGGGTTAGAAAAATTAATAGTTCCTGATGTGTTTGTGGATATGGATTTGTTGTTAGAATTGGCCAGTAGGTTTGACACTATCCCAAAGACTATCAAAAAGGATGATGGTTCAACCATAGTAACTCTTGATAGGGCACCATTCATGAAAGAATTTAATATATACAACCCCTACACAACTGAGATAAATTTTAAAGCCTTAACTAGTTGATATACTAAGGAAGCTAGTATTATATCCAAATTGATTCAGGTCCATGTGCCAAAAGGAACCAGAAACTACATAGCACCTATTCCTAGTGATAATGTGCCCTATTTCTACAAGGACCTGGAATTCTACATGAAGTACATTTCATATGTCTTGTGTAGAGTTTTAGGGGTTGATAGTGGAAGAGAAAGAGTGTCCTCTGACATGCTTATGATAATTCTAGACTTGCAAAGTCCCTATGTCAGCACAGATTATGATTACATTTAGTATGTAATTGAAAAAATGCACTAGGGATTTTTGGATATACAAAAGAAGGAGGGAAGCCCTAAATTCCTACAGTATTCCTTGCTCATGCATCTTATTTTTTTCTACAATTTTAATATCATGGATCAACCCAATCTGAGACCTCAGAGATTTTATCATGGTCAGGCCAACCCTGTACAACTTTGGGTGAGGGTATGGAACTATACATCCAGGTAGAATGCATTCTGTGCTTTCCAAAACTAGATGGTGTATCTATTATTGAACAACTTACGACTACACATGACTAGGCTACCAATTAAGGTTTTACAGCTTTTGAGGCCCTGCAAGTTTGTGGATAAGTGGAATGGTGATCACAACTAGAGAGACTTTTATTATCATCATAATTTCACTCTAATTAGAGTTTATAGCTTCTCTCAACCACCACACATTTTTCCATACAGAGTACCACCAAGGATTTCTTTCATGGATTTTATATGGCAGCTCATGTTGACAGAAAAGGAGCATTTGGCTCCACACAAAAAAGGAACATTCACACCATGACAGTTCATTGTTTCTGACTTCACAATTGGAAAGAGGGCTTATGATTCAATGAGCAGGTGGTTAAGTCACTTTAGGATGAATGTAGTATTATATAGATATGTGGATATAAAGGGATTTATATCTAGTACCAAAAGACTCCTGACACCTACTATTCCTAATACCAATGTACATAAGCAGTGTGCAAAAGAGGACCTGATCAGGAACATCCTTGAAGAGGAAGAGATTTCAGATAGAACAACTAAGTACCATGAATTAATGGACTTAGAGAATAAACTATAGAAGAAAGGGATCCCATTTGGAGTTTATTTCCCTGGTATTTCATATCTACAAAGATTAGACAAAATGATAGAGTCCTATGGGACATTGTGTAACCAATTAGAAGAACAAATTGAGGATAAGGGTAGAGTTCCAAATAAGTAGTCTTCCTCAGACTATAGTGATCGCAGTTACTCCATTCATAGCCCACCACCAATGGATTAGCCACCTCAAAATGAGGAAAACATAATTGATTTGACACAAGTACATGAGGTTTAGGAAGTTTTTGAACCTATAAAGAAAAAGAAAAAGGTGGAAATAGGGGAGCCTCTTGTTTTCAAGACACGAAAGAAGAAAAAGGATAAAGTGAGTGCATTATTTACTAGGACAAGAGAATATGATCATCAAATGAGGAATATCATAATGGAAGGCAAGAAGAAAAGAGAAGATAGATTATAATCTTGAGATGCCTCTCTTATTGTGACAGGATGAAAGGGAGTTACAACAAGAATAATTCTTGAAGGATGATGAGTTCATAAAGACCAAGGAATTCAAGGATTTCCTTATCTGGGCCAAGCAACAAAAAGTGGGGGCACAGCTGCAACTAGAAGGAGGAGAAGCAATTACAAGTGAAACCTTGTAGGCTCTCCAAGAATATGATCCAGAATCTGAGAACATGACCCTTGATGAAGCTAGACAATTAGTAAATTCTAGTGGCATGCTCTTAGTAGAGGGATGGGACCTGGCTTCAGCCTCCATCATTGATCAAATTAGAAGGCAACTAGATATCAAGTTTTCAATAGAGACACAAATAGGGGATATGATTAAAGGGTGTGGTTATAATGCACAATCTCTAACCCCAGCTATGTGGTCTCTAGCTCCCAAAAACCAAAAGCCATCACTATTAAATGTACTAGAGAAGATGGACGGGGACAAGATCATCTGGTCTATTCATGACATAGGAGATCTAGAGATTTCATAGGCCATAACTCACTTTTCTCATTTAAATGAAGAAAAATTTGTTCAAATGTCTAATAGATATAAAAAGTTATTTGATGAAACAAGTCTTATTGTTAAGGATAAAGAGCTAGGTTTGATAAAAATCAATGCTATGGAGAAAATAATTGTAGATCTTACGCAGAAGCTACAAGAGATCCTTGAGGTTGTTCTTTCTAAACCTAAACAGACTGAAGGTGCACTTGTGAAAACAAAGGATACATGGGATGCTTAGAAGGAAACAGAGAAAAAAGATGCAGAGAAGAGTAATGTGGCTTTAGAAGCCTTCTTGAATATTTTGCAACTCATAATTGATATCCTGCATGAAACCTATAACAAGTTGTCTGGCCTACAAGTAGAGGTAACTAATTTTGTTTCCACATTGAACCCCTATTTTGGGATTTGGTCAGTTGGGACCAATTTATTTGAGAGACTAGCAACCCTGCAGCCACTTAGGGAAGACTTCCCAAAAGTTGTAACACAAGTGGGTGATGAAATAGAGAAAATTGGAGTAACCTTGTCCTTCTTCAAGGGTAAGGAAAATCATATAGAGACCAGATTGAACATGTTTGGATCTGATTACAACAATTTTATTCCTTTCATAAGGTCAGAGGAAAATTATATCAAGGCAGTAGAAGTATGGAGAAATGAATTTGATTCATTATTTCCTAGTAAAGAGGCATTTATTTTTTAAAACAATGAATTGGATATGGAAAGGTTCAAGAGAACCTTGGATGAGGCATTTAAGGCTGAAACATATCTCAAAAAAATTGTGATAGATGTAAAAAGCATAACAGATGCTAGATGTGAGAGGCAAAAAGCACAACTAGAAAGAATTCAAAGATTTAATTGGCCTAGAGAGGAAGATGTAGTAGCATGGGGTGTTCTTACAAAGCCCAAGAAAAAGATGCTTATGACAGCTGACCTTTATATACTGGATGAAGAATAGGACACCTGGCACCTGCTCTTTGAGCATAGGGAGGTTAGTCATCAGAAAGATTAGTGTATGTTAGCTTGTAATGGCAATCACTAAATCTCACAATAACTATTGGAGGCTATCCAGAATATATTCAGACAGAGGTGCCAGCTAGCAAATATTTCAAGATCTAGTTTGATTGTATTCCTATTTTTTTCTTCTACCACTTGGAGTCTTATTGTCTTTTGTCATCTTCTATCTTTTAGGGTTAGGTCTTAAACCATCTGAATCTTGTTGCATCCTTAGTTTTTTAAGGATTCCAAGATGGTTTAGACTATGTATTTAGCATTTGTATCATTTTGTAGATGATGAGAAGTGAAATATAATTGCAAGCCAGACTACTCAATTTTGTCTGAGTTTTTGTGCTTATTGTCTATTGAATGTATTTGAAGCATTAACAATATTAATAAAGTACATTGTAGTTTTTTTTCTATATCTTGTGTTGTCTCTTTATATTTTTTTTCTAGCTCTTGTATGTTTAATTTGCAAGGCATTTTAGATATACCAATTACAAGGTGATTGTGCAGTTACTTGTGAGTTCTTTCAAGGAAGGAGTAATTCTTATAGGTGATCCCAAGGAGCTAAGAATTAGTATTAGGATCTGATAATTAGAGTGTGGGAGTGAAAGGTAGTCTGTAAGGCATTCTACCCAAATTGCATGTATTTACATTAATCAGTTATTGTAGATTTACATTTGATAGTGATTATTTTCCCAAGAATTAGGCACTGGTTTAGGGTTTGGAAAATAGTTAATCATCATCTAATATTTAAAAACAATCAATCATTTACACTTCAGTTACAAAACACATATAAGTTTAAGCAATTGTATCATTTAGTTTGCTTATTCCTTCAAGAGAGAATCACTAGGTTAGCCCTTCTAGGTTCAGAGAACTCCAAATGGAAGAAGGATGAGAATCCTTATTACATTATTGTTTTTTATTGGTATATTAATGGTTTGGCTTATTAAGCTCTGTATCAGATTGATTATAGTCATTTGCATAGTTTTTTATCTATTGATATGGTAAAAGGCAATTAGCAATCTAGTAAAATATCTAATCAACTCTAATAGATACTGAGAATCAGTAAACATTTGAAGGTACACCCGCCTAAGCCTATGGATCTCAAATTCAAAGGAGGAATTAATCCTCAACAATTAGGCTTTCTCTTGCATGAGTTAAATTGGAAATATAAAGAGTAAGCATTCACACTATCTAATCTCAAGCATTTTATCTTCAAACCAGATTCATTCTCAACTTTTGCTTTAAATAACTTGAATTTGTCAAATGCTTTAGATTTCTCTCTCAAATATGTAACCCACATCATTATAGAAAATTCATCAACAAAAATTATAAAGTACCTTTCACCATAATAATATCTTTCTCTTGTAGGACCACATAGATTTGTATGTACCAAATCCAACTTCCCTTTAGCTTAATAAGATTTGATTTTAAATTTTCTTCTAGTCTGCTTCCTCATAACACACTCTCTACACATAGTGTTAGATGGTTTCACAATCTTAGGTAGATCTCTTACAACATTTTTCATACATGCCTTCACAATGTTATCAAAGCTAACATGACAAAATCCTCCATTCCATAACCAACTTTCATCAACCTTCGCAATAAAACAAGAATCTTCAGATGTATTCAATTTAAATACATTACCTCTAGGATTAGTACTAGATGTTATCAAGTCTCTTGATTTACTTCTGATAGAATATTTTCCATAAATGAATTTCAATTGATAACCTTTGTCCACTAACTATCCAACACTTAATAGATTGTGCTTAAGTCCATCAACAAGTAGTACATTGTCTGCATTAGTTTTTCCATCCAAAGAAATAGATCCAAATCCAATGATAAGCTTAGGAGTATTGTCACCAAATCTAACAACACCACCATCATATCTTTAGAGACTCACAAACTTATTTTTATCTCCAGTCATATGATGTGAACAACCACTATCTATAACCCATTTAGATTTATTTTCAACATGGGATACTAAGGATTTTTATTCATGTATAGGTTCATCATCCTGAATAGCAATAAATCCAATTTCATCATAGTCTATATCATCATTAGATATGCCTTTGCTATCATAATAACATTATTTGTTTTTAAATAATTAGATTTGTAAAACTTAGGTTTATGCTTTAAAACCCTTGTAGGACATCAAGATGCAAAATGACCAATCTTGTTACATGAAAAACATTTCAAAGGTAATTTGCCTTCAAATTTAACCTTACCTCTCTTTTCTCTTCTAGCGATCAGGGCCGCCACTTCATATAGATTTCTTTCTTACTCATGTATCTATTCCCATTCATCAGCCTAGTCTCCAAGCTCTTCTCTCAAGTCACCATTGCTTGTGTTCGCAATTTTGGATAAGGTCTTTTTCTTTCTATGGACAGTTGCCTTGAATGCTAACTCAACTTTAGGTAAAGAATATCCTAGTTCTGTAGCCTCAAAATTAGTTAGCTTCCCAATCAACATATGTCTAGTTAGTTTTGATGTCAAAGGTATAATATCCTCTATGGATTGTACTTTAGTTTTGTATATGGGTGTCAAAGATCTGAGTATCTTTGCAATCACTTCTTCCTCATTATAAGTGCCTCTAGATTTTTTATGCCAGTAACCACTTTAGTAATTCTCTGTGCATATGCCCAAATGTTCTCATCTTCTCTTATCTTCATTGATTCCATCTTTGTCTTCCATTTTTTTAGCTTTCCCTATTTAGTAAACTTATCTCCTATATACATTGCTTCCAATCTTGTCCAAATTTCATGTGCCGAATCTAAGTTTTTTACTTCTATGAATTCACCTTCAGAAAGTGCGTTGATCAATGATTTCCTTGTGACCATATTACATGAAAATAGCTTCTGATCATCTTTATTATCCTTCTCTAATTCATCCTTAGTTGCTATCTTTTCCTTCTTTTCCATGATCATCTAGTAGTCAATACCCAAACATAGCAAATGTGTTCTCATCTTGTTCTTCCAACTCTCAAAGTTTTCAGGATCAAATTTTAGACTATCCTTCCTGTAGTGAGTCATCTTCATGAACACCTCAAGCTATTATGCTTTCTCTTTAAGAACCAGTAGCTCTGATACTAATTGTTAGGAATAACAGTCCACAAGCACAACTGAGAGGGGGGTGAATCAGTTATGATACAAAATATTAAACTTTAAAATTTATAAACCAAAACTTCAATGCAAATGATAACATAGTAAATTCCAACATAATAACACAATACTTGTTGTCAAGGAAACCATGTTAAAGGTAAAACCCTGGTGGGAATTACCACCCAAAAATGATGTACTGAGAGTATAGTATCCATGTTAAAATATTTAGCCCTATTAGGATTTTATTACAAAATTACAGTACATAGTCCCTATTAAAGGATAGACCATGTTAGGAGTCCAGAGTAACAGTGGGCTCACTACTCAGGTACACTACCCAAAGAAGGTTAAGGCCACCCTCAAGGATTAACAATCTCAACAAATGTATATAGAGAATATACAATCCAGTGAACTGTCTAATAGCAACTGTATTTTCTTGGTCAGTACCAATGAAGTATTCTAATTACCAACTCTACTCTACATGATCCAACAACCAAAAAAGCCTCGCAACTTTCACACTTCTCTGCCTTTTCAATCTCTACCACATATTTTCAAAAGAAAAGATCTCTCATATATACCCTATTACAATAATTGATTAGGTCAGCCAATTAAGCTTTCCCAATATACAAATAATTGACTAGGTCAGCCACTTAAGGCTTTCCAATATAAAAATAATTATTTAACCCCTTGATAAGATACACACAGTATCTAAAACAAGTAAAACTCAATTACAATACATGATCAGATATACTTCAAGATCCGCAATCCATGCTCACAATTCATAATACACACTACATGTCTGAAGTCGGCCACCAAATAGGTCTCCTCCAAAATACACGCCATAGCTGACATCACCAACATGTTCATTACTATTGATCAATATCTAACATTTCTCAATGTGTCCTCTATCATCCCATAAGCTCGCATACCCTAAAACATCTTTGCCTGTAAGATATACCCAAAACATAGAGATCTACTTTGTCAAGAATCACTGTCACAGTCTAGACACCAGTCTTCACTAAAACATCTGTAACATCATCAATATGAAATACTAAGCCAAGCAACCTTAGTAATAAGTTCATCACACATCCTTCTTCATATCCTTTTTTTCAATCATTCTGAATCATCCGTACACTTCTGTTAGTTATCATAACTAGTTTTTTCTCTCCACAAAAATGTATATTGACATCAGTGACAAAACATGAATATCAATAGCATAAATAGTACCCAAATCGGATATCATCCAATAGATAAATATGTCAAAAATGACCAACCAAGTGGTCTATAGTTCAATGATGAAGTTGGAGAGAGAGAAAGGAAAGCTTTAGGGTAGAATAGAAAAGTTATAGGCAGACCTAGAAAATGAAAAGGCAAAGGAGAAAGTAGTAGATAATAGGTGCAAAGAATTATAGAAAAGGATAAAAAAATCATCCTCTAAAGAAGCAATTAGACAGCAAGAACATATGGAGGCAGAACTGAAAATTGTGAGGGAAAAATTGGAAGAGAGCAATAAAAATCTTGAGGATGAAAAAGCCTCTTCATTAAATTTATACAAAAGCATGGAGAGTGCGGCACATGTAAACAATAACTTAAAGAAAGAATTGGGGGATGAGAGGGTAAAATAAAAATAGTAGGAAGAGGAAGAAGACTAGTGGGAAGAGGAAGCAGAGAAAATAAAAAACTAGATTGAACACTAGTTGTCATAATTGAGAGAAGAGCTAAAGAAGGCAAATAATACAATTCAAACTTACGAAAAAATAGCTTGAATGACCAAGTGAAAAATACAATCAAGAAAATAAAAAGAGACCTTTGGGGGAAAATAAAGGTGACTGGTGATAGGTTGTATGATTGGTTTGAATTGAATGAAATTCTTAGAGATTTTTTTGGGAAGCTCAAAGAGCACATTGAGAAGAACAAAAAAAAATTTCAGAGCGAGAAAACTGCAAAACAGATTTAGCATCAAATCAACACAACCAGTGATAGGCATTTAGAAAGAAAGGGAATTCATGACCGTGTTCGTGCATCAATAAAATCAAACTTTGTCTTTTAAAAATTTTAGAAACTAAAGGAAGTAGATTAAACTCTTGCCTTATTTGAGAGAAATCTCGCCAGGATGAATCAAACAATAATAGAAATGATAGGTCTTGGTTTGCGGAGTCTTGGTCCTAGTAAATCATTAATGAATTTTGTTGGAAGAGATGCTTACAAAAAAAGGTTGGAGGACATAATGATGACTTATTTAGGCAAGCTTCCTTAGGATGCAACTCATGAAGGCATTGCAAAGTGCATCAAACTATTGACAAATTTGAATCTAGTATTGGAAGGATCATTGTTTTCAAGTGACTCTAACAAGTATGGATGGCTGACAAGGTTGCAGGTCATTTACTATAACTTGAAAAGTATTGACCTTCTAAAGGATGTAGAATGGAGCATACTAAACAAACTGGTAGAATCATCTCATCAATTATAGTATGTGAAAGTACTTTCAATTTCAATCATCTCTATATTGTTTTTCTATTGGCTTGAATTGAGTTAAAAGAAACAAGTTTGAACTTTTTTTTTAATAGGATCAATATAGCAGATGCTATAATGCTATTGCTAATTTTCTAAATCGGCCTGTCAAATGCAGAAATGTACAGTTGTAGAGATGTTGTACTGGTCTTGACTCTTACTGATTTTGATTTTGAGACTTCACATTAGGAAAATTGACCTGAAGTTATTGTTGCTCCCTTGTTTCTATAAAAGGGAATTCAGGGTCACTTGATAAGGGTAATGAAATTGAAATTGGGTATTGACTCTTGATTCATAATTCATTGTCAATTCACTTTTGCAAACAGAATCACATAGAGTTGTGTTCTTAGTACTATTAATGAATGAATTGTTACATTGTGTCATATTTATAAATAAATTAATGAGAATCTCTATTTCTAAGAATTGTATCATATGAATTGCTATGTTTTCAAAAAAAATTTAAAAAAAAATATTTAAGAATTGTACCATATGAACTGAATAATGCAAATCAAAACCATTATTAATTGTAGAATTCATGACATTATCAACCACATTCAAGTTTTTGACATTGGAATGTGATATTATGCATGATTGATGATGAGATACAGAAACTAACAGTAGACTATAGAAAAAAGTTTAATAAATACCTAGGACGTGCTACTTCTACAAAGGTTCAAGTTGCCACATCATATCATTATCAGGATCCTCAGATTCATCACCATCAACTTCATAGCTTCCTTGGTTCTTCGATATGTCTTCTTCATTATGCATACCTCCACTTAACTCAAGTTCAATGCTAGCATTACCAGCACCAGTACATGATTCAATGATAGTCACATCATTGTCTCTGGCACTCCCACTTTGGTTTGAAATGTTGCCTAGCCCTCTTCTTTGACATTTCTTCCTCCACAATTTCAGTGCCCTATCATAAGGAAAAGTATGGACTTCATACCTGGGTGTATAGAGCCTCAAGTAATTTTCCAAATTCTTGTCTAGTTTGTTTCTTAGCTTTGACTTTAGGAACCCCAAAGCACTGAAAACTCTCTCATCCTCCATCGACCCCAATATCATGGTCAGACATAAATTAGCAAGCTTGAAAAATTCTGATATTGAATCAATCAACATTTGGCTCTTAGCTAGATATTTCTATAGCCTTGTTGCTGATCCATCTTTGTGGGGGTTCCACATAATATTATATTTTTCCCTAATTGTCTATGAAAAATTGGCCAATTGCTCTCTCAAATGAGATTCATCTGAAATTCCATTTAGAGTTACTCCATTTGACTCTTTGGTTTTGCAAAAATGATCTATCAAAGTTAGTAGCTTAGTTTGATAATCTTTTGAATTATTGATACTCCAATATCGAGGAAACACAATATACATGGATTCAAGTAGTTTGACTAGAGGGAATCTTTCTCTAATCTCTGAGGAAATATCATAGGCAATGCACTTCACAAAAGCAGTTACAAACTCAATGATCTTGGTAAAGTCTTCCCTTTTAACACTTGATATTTGATTCCTATGGTTCCTTCCTGGTTCCTCAGAATCAACCCTGGAAAAGTAGTACATTGGTATCTCAACTCCGCATACTTCTGCACATAACTCCCTATTT
Organism: Thuja plicata; assembly: GCA_018584345.1. Classification (NCBI taxonomy): domain Eukaryota; kingdom Viridiplantae; phylum Streptophyta; class Pinopsida; order Cupressales; family Cupressaceae; genus Thuja; species Thuja plicata. The sequence continues at coordinate 3,761,863 of MU227184.1, forward strand.
GCACTGATCTTTAAAAAGTTGTCAGGATTGTCCAAATCTATAATTTTAAGCCAGCTGGAAAATTTTACATCATCACATGATCGATAGAAATTATCAAGCGTCATGCATGTCTATTTATGAAGCACAGCATATTTTGAAATATACATTGCTCTTTGCTAGGCCTTTTTCATTATATTTCTCATTTCCTCCTGCAAGGGGAGAAGACCTGCTAACGTTAAGAGTGTCTCTACATTACTTAACCTTCACAGCATCTTAGGAAATTTGGGTAGCCCTGCTTCTTTATGACTTGAGTTCATTATACCAAGCAATGATTAATATTCTTAAAACACTCAATGTGTTGGTCCATCCAAAGATATCCATCTAGTATCATTATCCTTTAGAAGCTTGTTCCCGTCGGTTAGTCCTTTGGAAAAGTGTTGAAATTCCCTCAATCATTTCAAACTTTGATAGAAGTATTGGTAGATCTCTTTGATTATAACTTCATTTTTTTGTACTGGAGCATGCTTGCTGACAACTCCAAAAGCAAGATTCATTTGTGGACCATGTAGTGAATGGGAGTAACGTGGGGTGCACAAGAAGATTGTATCTTTGTGAAAAGACCACCCCTATGGCCTTGCATTATTAAAGCTCCATCAACTCCAACACACACCAACTTATTGGCAATCATCATGTCATTTATACCTCCATATTCAATTAGAGAACTCTTTACTAGTTCAAATAAATTTTATGTTGTCGCATTATCCTTCATTTTATTAGTAGTTAGTAGATGAGGTTGGCGGACAAAATTTTGTATAGTATAAACATGCATGCATACCCACGAAGTATTATCTACTATTGTAACCTCGTCTAAAGATAATGCAATAAAATTTGACTCTTTAATTTTTGCCTTTAGATCCTCTTTTTCAACCTCGGCAAGACAACTTGCCCATTCCCATCCACTATTTACTGACCAGTGATTGTTAGGATAGTTACGAACTTTCAAAAAGTGTAATAAACCACTCAATGATGGGTAGTCTATCACAAGATGCCCTCTACTCAAAATATTAAAGATAACACTTAACTGAATAACTTTTCCCATTAGTTCTACTTCCAATGCTTGTCCAAAACAAGCTTCAATAGAGCCTTTAACTTGAGTAGGCTTCATCTATATATTCTGCTAAAATTCATATAATTATACATTCCTAACATGCAGAGATTCATCCTTTGTTTTCCATCTTACCATTGATTTTTCAACTCCATCTATGGTTTTTTTTCATAAACTTTACCCATATGCTTCTCTATGATGTCAATTTTTAACGGCAACTTATTTTCCTTCTTATTTATCTTGGTGCAAATCTTACATCTGCATTCTACTGGAGGCTGACCTTCAATTGGATTGTCCACTGGTTCAATGAATGGATACTTTGACACCCATTCTATTTGAAAATTCCTTGACAATTCCCACTTTCGATCATTTTTTGATTCCCTATCCTTCTTTGAATTATTTTTTCTTTTCTTTTTCACTGCACCATCATCATCTCTAAAATTCTCAGTCTCATCCAAGTTGATCATATCATTATGAATACTTTGGGTATTTAACTAAAAATATTCTTCAAGTTCATCATGATCTGAGATATTAGGTTTGCCTACTTCTTCAATATGTCGTGTAGTTTCAGGTTTTGAATCTTCAAAATCTACTTGTGATGAAGCAACTTCCCAATTTTAGACAGAAATATTTCCAACACCATGACCAAAGTAGGATGATAAGGTTATGCATTTTTATAGCCTCTCTTGGATTTCCCCACTCGCAGGAGCCTTACCCTTATTCTTGTTCGACATCTCCATTCTCCAACGACTTCCAATGAAAAAAAAAATTGTTGAAGAAGTGACAATAGACTAAAATATATGTAAATATGATTTTGGATTCACTAGCCCTAAAATCATGTCTGAGGTCTCCCTGGTCACCACTGTTTTCTAATTGGTTACCACTAAATAATAATGAACTCAAAATTACAGAGTCACAGAATAAGTATCACTTACCTTTGCCTCAAATTAAATTGCAGTCGTGACTCGCCAATGCAGTATGCAGTTGCACTCAACAGTATGAAACTTCACTATTGATCAAATAGAGATATCATAATGTTTTTATACTAATCCTTATTTGTAAAATTTGGTGGGAGGTATTAGGTATACAAATATTTGGGGTCGCGTAGAAATTATAGGCAAATTTTGTAAATTTACTGGGACCAAAAATTATATTCCATTGGCGATAATGTGTAAGAAATGGAGAAAAGTAAATAAACTGATGGGCGATGGGCCTAGGCATTGGACCCAATATTAATAAATGTCAAGCTATTAGAATTTAATCTTTACTTGTACTAATGTAAGTAGGAGATTCTTATGGATCCCTACACCTATTTTGTCTTCTAGTACAAGTGTGAGGATAATTCCTTTTATTGTAATTTCTTTTTTAGTTATTCCTCCTTATGAGGAATCCTACACTTGTCTCACACACTATTAAAATGTGGCATACATAGATATGGGAGTTACCATGCAACTCCTCTCTCACATCTCTATTAAAGAGATGTCTCTCCTTCTCTTCTTAGATAGACTAAGTAGGTTAATTCTCCTTCTTGAATACTATTGTATGAGCTTCACTCTCACTCTCTCTCTCTCTCATTATTAGGCATTTTTTGCCCATTCTTTATATCACAGGGGTTTTTTCATGCTTTTCCCCCTTCAAAATCTTGTCTACTTGTTGCTTAAATCTTTGGTGAATGCTCCTAGTTTTTGCACTAACTCATGGTAAATCTTCGTACTCCTACTCATTGAATTAAACAATTTATTGTCTCTCTTTATTTTTTGTTATTATTTTAACATGGTATCAGAGCAGGTTGGTGTAATCTTCTATTGAGTTTACAGGTGAAGGAGCTACCATATCTTGGAGCACTCCAATATCAGATACTCTTGAGAGAGTGTATTGCTAGTATATTTTTTTTACTATTCTGACTGAGAAAAAAAAATTGAAATCGGAATCTTTAATCTAACTCCTTTTGCATGTTTTGGCTCTATTCTTGCATGCTATTTTTTTTTATTGATCTATCTTATTTGATTTACAGGTTAAATGAAAATTTATATCTCTATCTTTTTTCTTTTTTTTTCATCTGCTATATATTTCATCTTTTTATGCACAATATCTCTGTCTTTGTTCATATTTTTCATATCTCTATTGTTATTAATATATTTTTGTCTGTGTTTTAATCTACCCATATATACTCTTACGCAGCATTATAGCTTTTTGACTGGTTTTCTATCTCATCTTTTCAGCATTGTTTTAGTTTCAGCTTTAGTCCCTTGGTGTGCAACATTTTTCCCCAGCTCTCCCTTTGGTATCCTGCGCGGCAAACTTCTCCCTTAAGACATCTCCCTTGTGCTACAAGTTTTGTTGGTAGTGTTTTTGTTCCTTGTGCAGCCTTGTTCTTCATAATCTCTGCATTGTATAGCCTTGTCTCAGTCTTTCTAGCGCAGCATTGTATCCACTATCATTTCTATTAAAACTTTCATGTGCAGCCTCTTATTGCGTAGCCCATACATTGCGTAGCATTTTCTTTGTTTATCCTTTGTCAAACTTTTGTATTATTCCTTTTTCATCTCCTCATGCTTATACGCTGCCTCCTCTCTGCCAGCATTCTTTACCTTTCTAAACTTCCTTTCTTAGCTCTGCATTTCCTTTTTTGCATAGTATGTTCCTTGCATAGCATTGGTAGTAGTTTGCATAGCTTGCCTACTTTCTGATTCTTCCTTTCTGCGCAGTGATTCCTCTTCGCAAGTTCTGGTTTTCCTGGTGTAGATTCTTCAGTTTCTTCCTTTTTACTTTGTTTATATCATTTTTTTTATAATTATATTATTGCAGAATATCCATTATAATGTTTTTCTGGCTCTTACATGATAAAAACTACAGGTTATTCATCTTTTGTCAGGCTAATTATTCTTTTTGCAGGTTATACGTTTTTCATGCAGGAGAATCATAATCATGTTTTTATCTGCAGGCTTATCATTATAACTTTTTTGGTTTTTTGCAGGGTCTCTTCCTCTACTTCTTAGATTCTTAGTTTATATTTAACAACTTTGTTTATTTTTTTAAAGTTATCAAAGTTTACTTAACAAAAATAAAGTTTAATCTTAAAACCATTTTAATTTTTTTTAAATACAAAAATTTTAAACTGTTATACTTTTTTCTGTTTAATATCTTTTAAAATCGTTTTAATACCACATTCATTTTGGCATTATAAATTTATTTCTTTTGCTAATTCATCATTTAATTGTAATATAAATTTGTTTCATAATTTAAACAAAAAATTTAAATTTTTTTTAATTGTTAAATATTCTTGCATATTGGCGTTTACTAATCGCGTTAAATTAGTTTTTTGGATTCATCATTATATCTTGCCACTTGTATTTAGCTTTACTTCAGTTAATTTTGATAATTAATCATGATAACATTAATGCCAAATTTTAAACTTACAAGTTCAAATTATTTTGTTTGGAGGACGCACATGTCTATTTTTTTAAATCTCGCCACCTTTTGGATATTGTGTCTTCACCAATTTTGAAACTGACATCGACCACTCCTCAGGCTGACCATGATTCCTGGCAGTCGAAAGCTGAGGAAGCATTTGGTCTAATTGGCTTCTCTTTAAATCCAGACTTATATCACCTTATCTCCGATTGTACTCAAGCTCATCAGGCTTGGCATGTCCTAGAGAACACATTTCAAACTCAACAAAACTCTACACCGCACTGTGACATTATGTATCCTTTATATGACTTTCCTATTTGGGATGACCCATGTGATGATGTTTTTTTTTGGGATGATCCCCTCACTTTCTATTTTCCTCATAGAGATCACATGTTACAGGTTGATGATGTTTCGTATACCTATTCTGCTTTGGATGATATTTTAGAACAAGAAGATGAAATTGTTAATACATTTATCCATGTCACTTTGCCCTTATGTATTATAGGAGATTATGTTCCTATCTTCTTCAAAGTAGATTATGAATTTTGTGACACTCAAATGGTTACTATGGAGGACCAACCTCCTCTAAACTCTAATCTTCTTATTGATATTATTGATGGTGATTGTCCTATTTCTACTCTTTATTATGAATCTAGTAATGAATCCATTTGGTTTACAAAACCTCTTTATGATGAAATTACATTTGATGATTCACACTCAACTTCTACTGATTCAGCTTTAGAAGGAAATCCCAATAATGGGAGATCCCCTCATGGTTCTTTTTTTTTGTAGATACAGGTGATCCTTCTTGGACAAGTAACAACGAACAACTTCAAAGTGTAATCAAATATTTGGGCCTATATCCACAAACTCCTACACTCTTGCATTACCAAAATCAAAGGAATCCTATTTCAAGATCTGAGCTTTTATCATTGCACCATCACCTACTATCATCACAAAGTGAAGAAACACAAGTTATCCTCCTCTACTACAAGAAGGATAATCCAGTTGCAGATTTTTGTAAAACCCCAAGTAAAGATTAAAGGGGGGTGTTAGGATTTAATCTTTACTTGTACTAATGTAAGTAGGAGATTCTTATGGATCCCTACACCTATTTTGTCTTCTAGTACAAGTGTGAGGATAATTCTTTTTATTGTAATTTCTTTTTTAGTTATTCCTCCTTATGAGGAATACTACACTTGTCTCACACACTATTAAAATGTGGCATACATAGATATGGGAGTTACCATGCAACTCCTCTCTCACATCTCTATTAAAGAGATGTCTCTCCTTCTCTTCTTAGATAGACTAAGTAGGTTA
>MU227184.1:3775696-3793643 GCA_018584345.1 Thuja plicata
ATTACGGGTCGCCCAAGACGAAGTATGAATAATAAAGTTGGCGAATTGGGGTCGGTTTGAGACACGCGTCCGCAAAATGCTGGGTGAATTTGGGGCCGCCTATAAATATATTTATAAAACTAGTGGCGAATATAGGCCGTCCATTTGGGGTCGCCTAGAAATTATAGGCGAATTTTTATATTTTATGGGGACCAAAAAATAGATTCCATTGGCGATAATCTGTAAGAAAAGTATAAAATTAAATATCGCGTGGGGCGATGGGCCCGGGCATTGGACCGAATATTAATAATTGCCAGGCGATAGGGTGAAACGAATATATGTAAAACAATCGCCAATTCCCCGCTCGCCGACATGCGACATTCGCCAATTGGCGAATAATCGCCACTAAAGTTATCGCTGCCTGCAACTCCCAAAATAGCAACTATAGATATCTGAAAAAGGGTGTTGTGGGGTGGCTATATAGGGTTTTTCCTTAGTCAAACCCCATTTTTATAGTTTCCACCTCCATGAATAGCCGGATGTAATAGAATGTATGTGTGTGTCGCTCTTAGGAATAGCTTTGAATGTATAATGCCAAGATCTAATCCTCTAGATTGAAACCCTAGCATGAATTGAAAATGAAAGAGAAATACATAGATTTGAATATGATAAAGAAAGCATACCAAGCCCCCAAGGCTAAATTACTCCTACCAAACTCACAATCCATAGTTTCTACCCCATTATGGTATCTTTTGAATGCTTGAATGTTGAAAATGGTAGATCCAAGAAGAAGGAAGGAAGGAACAACTCTTTCTTTCTCCAATGAAGATCCACAATATCTTGTCCACAAAAATGCTTTTATGTATTAAGCCATCATCATATCTTGTCCTTCTATATCATCCTCTTGCATTCTTGCATCATCATCATGTCATAATCGTAATGTCATCATGTCCAAATGAAGGCAAAAGAGAGTGCTTATATAGATATCTCAAGATAGACCTCCTAGGGAAATGCAAAGGACCAAAATTCAAATTTTCCCTTGAATTATGGTCCAATTACAATCATCAACTAAGGAGGGGATGTATTAATTCAAATATCAGAGAAAACACTTCTGCACCCAGACCCTGGGACCTATTTTTAAGTTTAGGGCCCCGATATGTTCTGGATCTGAAAGCAGGGACCAACACCCAACAAAGGTCAAAATATACCTCAACCTTGACCTAGGTCAAGGTCAACCTCAATTCTGACCTAGGTTAGAATTGAACTCAACACTAACCTAAGGTTTCAGGCAGGTCACCTTAAGAAATCTGTAAGATTCCCAGGTCAGCCGAGGACCTAGGAAGATGAGAAAACACACCAGAGTGCTGGGGAGAGGCACAGAGGCCATAGAAGAGGTATGATGAAGATTAGGAGAGCCAGTACATATGTTCTAACTAAAAATAAAGCCATGGAGAGGGGAATGAAGGACAATCCCCATGATCCTAACCCTAATTTCACCTAGAAATGCATAATCAAGTGCAAATTCATCCTAAATGTAAATCTAACATGCAAGTGTACTAAATGAGGGTGCTAAACCTACCAAAATGGAATTGCTTCCATTTTAAGATGATACATTTATTCCCCACTTTATCCTAGATATGACACTACGTGAATATGCAAGCTAAAGTAAGAAAACATCATGAAATAAAAAGGATATAGCCAAGTCCTCAACGTAGAGATCCTACAAGAAACTGTTAGTACCCGCAACCTGCAGCACACAAGGTTAATCAAAATCCATATATCACCTAATACTTACTAGGATGAATTTGAGAAGTGGATAGGGCCCCTTATGCCCCCCATGTTTCAGCTTACCAATTCTGAAAGGTGAAACAGGGTGATAAGGTTATACCTATACACTGGATATGCAGTTTATTGAAAATTCCTTTGCTAAACCAATTATAATTATTCCTAACCTTCCTAAACTGATTCAAGGGATTAGTTATCTGAATCACAATTCCAACACCACTGACAATACTGAAAATAGATCTACCAAACTCAAGTTATGATGAAAAGAGTGAATGTCTATCTAAATGCATATGAAGGAAAATTTGAATTTAACCTAAGTACATTCAAACAAAACCCTAATAAAACCCTAATTTGTAGCTATAAATAAGAGAAGGAAACACTTATCTCCTCTTTCTTACCATTTGTAGAGTTTAGGAAAAGAAGCATAATGTTGAAGAGAGAAGAACAAAATGGAGATCTTGAGAGAGTGCCTAGCCAGTGGACAACCACTTCCTGAGGTAAGTTCATTGTTTTGATATTTATGGTCATAAAATTCATGTTTTCATAGGTAAGGTCGACCTTGACCCAAAAATGTTGACCCTGACCCAGTTATGTTGACCTTGACCCTTTAAGGTCAACCATAACTGGGAAGATCTCACCCTTTCTGGGGATAAGCTTGACCCTAACCCAAAAAGGTTGACCTTGACCCAAAAAGTTTGACCTTTACCCAAAAAGTTCAACCTTGACCCCAAAAGGTTGACCTTGACATGGTCAAGTGAGTATTATAGTTGCATGATGATAGATTATTGATATGATTTTGTTTGTGCTTGACAGGATCTTGTCCGTCTCTGAGAGAACCCCTTTGGAGGGCTATTGTTGACTGTCAGAGAGAACTTGTCTAAGCTATAGCACGATGAGATATAGATATTGAGATATGTGGGACTCTACTGGGTAGCATTCCTACCAAAGATGAGGTTCCATCAAATCATGATATCGATCATGATAGAGAGGTGGGATGAGGATACTTGTTCCTTCCATCTTCCCTCAAAAGAGATCATGATCACACTAGAGGATGTGTATAGGATCCTACGACTTCCAATCTGAGGTGAGCCTGTTAGACCGAGAGTGTAGTGGGGTCCTAATGAGATCCTCTCAGATGAGGAGTATTGTTTAGGACAAGTACCATAGATGAGGACCTGGACATATCAGATCAGTCTATCAGCCATACTAGCAGGCTCGACACCTTTGGTACGGAAAGTGATGTTGTGTATACTCTCTTTAGCTTTAGTACCCAACACAAAGGGTACAGTATTTTTAGCACCATTCACTCATCTCATATGCAAGATGGAGGGTGGCAGGACTGTCTTTTCATGGGGTTGCATCATGTTAGCCCATCTCTACCATGATTTGTGTCAGTTAGTGAGATACCAACGAGAGAGTCTCACAATATGCACCTTGCTACAGGTTTGGATGTTTGAGCATTACACATGTACATGATCATAGGGTGTTCTAGTGAATGTAGATGTGAGCACATGGAGAGCATTTTCCTACCCACTAGTAGATATCTGGCAGTATGGGGATATCCTCTTTTAGAGGGTACACCTCGACCATGTACCAGGTATTGATGTGATATGGATATTGTATTGTCAAATGATAGAATGACCAGATACTTGACACTAGTTGAGACACTCATAGCAGTGCAAGCTACTAAAGGGTCCTACCAGTCATGCAATGATGCCATATTACTATGACAGAGTGATGAGATAGTTTGGTCTGATACACGGGGTCCCTAGAGTAGTACCTCGGTATGTACACATGACCATATACTATCAAATACCTGGCACTATACGCCAACCTACAGTATCATATATTGTAGATAGCAAGACAGATGAGACTGAGGATACAGAGGTAGCTCCTGATGTATCCTATTTAGGTGTTAGCAGAGAGTATATCGGATACTAGTGTCTACAGGGAACCCACCCCATCTTCCTTGATGACTATCCCACATGTGATCCAAGTCTCTTAGAGAGGACACACCGAGGTAGTGTCATACCAGTGGAGGAGGAGGAGGATCAGAGAGACAAGGAGGATCCCATCTTTGAGGGATATCCTATGGAGGAGGAGAGATTGAAGGAGAGAGAAGAAGAGAGAGCACAGGAGATTCCCCTAGGTGATAGTATAGGTGCAGATGAGCATGTTTTCTATGTTGTACCATTGAGATCATGAAAACCTCCCCACGCTCATACAGAGACACCGTCGCTTAGACCAAGACATAGAGAGCATGGAGAGAGCAGTCACTCCATGCCCCCACCATCTAGATCCTTTGGTGATGCTCAGGAGGGAGATCTAGGTATGAAACATGCAATATATTTGGATATTTTAACTGGATGTTTTAAAAATAAGTACTAAAAGATAAATATGTTTTAATTTTTCAGCTAGTGTAGCGGAGTGGAGGAGCTTTATATTCGAGGTCCTGAAGGATACATGTATATCCTACCAACTGCCAGCTAGCGAGTGAGAGTCCCTCATTGGACAAAGAGATCCTGATAGACATGTGGATGTTTATGCATGCGTCTAGCGAGAGCTAAGGTTATGTAGAGAGAGAGAGAGAAGAGAAATTGATGGCTGACCTAAAAAGAGCCCAAGAATGTAATTATGAGATGAGCATGTCAAGGAGCTGCACATAGACTACCATACCAAGATCCTCAGCTTCACATCATAGACCAGAGAGAGTTGGGAGCCATTGACCCTCAGAGCGTAGAGACAAAGATCGATAGATAGGGCACATGTGCCATATATGTATCAAACTCATAGAAGTTATATATGAAAATTTTTCATTGCCCAATTAGTTTTGTGATTGATTACTGTATTTTTAACCAATACATAAAACTTAACCAAAAGAAAGAATGAAGACATGTATGAATGTATTCAAATCACATAACCTATAAAACAGACATAACTATTCTATAAGGAATACATAAATACACACAAATAAATAATTATGTACTAGGGATAATAATGTTTGAGATGCATAATATTAATAGGCTCCTTAAAAGGGACACCATTCATATCAGCAATCTTATAAGCACTTGAAGCAAAGTCCTCAATTACCACAAAAGGTCCAAGCCAATTAGGGATAAACTTCCCTTTTTCACCAGGTAAAGCATTCACATTCCTTTGACTCTCATACAAGACTAAATCACCTACCAAAAATGATTGTTCAATCACCTTATGATTATATTGTTTCTTAAGTGATTTATGATAAGCCTTTATATGTTCCAAAGCATTTATCCGTTGTTCATCCAACATTTCTAATTATTGTAATTGTTGTTCCCAAAAAGTATCCTTGTTGATTATCCCATGAAATGAAACACGCAAAGAAGGTATTTATAATTCTAAGGGAAGAATAGCATCAGTACCATAGACAAGATTATAAGGGGAAGTACCCGTGGTAGTACGAACACTAGTCCTATAAGCCCATAAAGCATAGGTAAGTTGGGTATCTCAATCTTTCGCATGTTTATTAATTGTTTTCCTTAAGATTTTCTCAATAACTTTATTCAATGCTTCAGCTTGACCATTAGATTGAGGATAGTAGGGAGTAGAAAATCTATGCTGAATACGATATTTCTCCAGGAATTTCATGACTTATTTATTCTTGAAATAGGTATCGTTATCCAAAACTATCGTTGAAGGAATACCAAATCATGCTATAATATGATTAAGGATGAAATCACAAATAATATCCGTGATAGTAGAATGGAGAGGAATAGCTTCCACCCACTTTGTAAAGTAATCTGTAGCTTTTAGGATGTATGTATGTCCTTGAGAAGAAGCTGGTGAGATTTTTCCCCCCCAAATACTAAGAGGCCATGGAGCAACTTGATTAAGAAGCTCACGAGCAGGAGCATGAATTAAATTACTATGTTTCTGACACTGAGGAAACTTCTTAACAAACATGAAATAATCTTGTTCCATTGTTTTCCATTAATATCCCATTCTAAGAAGTTTATTGACTAAATATTTCCCACTAAAATTCCCCCCAAAAGAACCAGAATGAGCTTCTGTTAAAGCTATCAAAATTTTGGTTCTACCGAGACATCTTAATAGCAAACCATTATAAGAGTGTTTTTAAATTATATCTCCTAGAATTATATAACATGCTACAAGCTTCCTAATATGATTACGCATGTTCCTTGTTGTTGATTCAGGAAAAGTACCATCTTTCAAAAAATGAAAGATATGTGAATACCATTCATCCAAATGAAAGTTAAAACAATCAGTAGTAACCTTATTAGAGATTGCAGGGTGTTTAAGAGTATGTATAATAAATTGAAATTCTTCAGCATTATTCTTGAGACAAAGCAAAGAAGTTGTGATTGTCATGGCATCTACATGTCGATTATCCTTCCTTGGTAATGTCTAAATTGTATAGGAAGAGAATTGTGAAAGAAAATTGAGAGCCAAATCTCTATATTGCGTCATTTTATCATTATTAGTCTGATAACCTCCTTTTATTTGTTCCACAATAAATTGTGAATCCCCATATATTTCCAAGTTTTTAATATGAAGGGATGCATCTTCTTGTAAGCCAAATATAAGAGCTTCATACTTTGCAATATTGTTGGTACAAGGAAAGGTCAATTTATATGACATAGGGATCGGTTTATTTATAGGATGGACCAAGATAATGCCAACACCAAAACATGTCTTATATCTAGAACCATCAAAATATAATTCCCAAATATCCTCTTTCTTAATAGCTAGAATGCTCTCATCATGGAATTCTATTGAGGTAAAGCATGTATCAAAATGAGGACAAGGAGCTTCAGCTAAATAATCAGTTAAATATTTTCCTTTAATTGACTTTTGAGAAATTAAATTAAGACCAAATTTTGTAAGTAACATCACCCACTTTTCCAGACGGCCAGAGAGATCAATCTTTGAGAAAAGGTGTTTTAAAGGATCAAATTTAACAATCACATTGACCTCAACATTTAATAGGTAATGCCTGAGTTTTTGACAAGCATAAACTAAATCCAAGCATTGTCTTTCCAAGTCGGTATATCTCATTTCATAATCAAGTAAATTCTGACTAATGTAGTACACCGGTCTTTCCTTACCTTCACTATCATGTTGAGCCAACAATGCACTCACGGCATTTAGAGTAGCGGAAGTATATAGATAAAAGGGTTTATTAAATTGAGTGGGTTGCAAAATAGGAGGATTGGCAAGATACTTCTTAAATTTTTTAAAGGATTGTTTACATTCCTCATTCCAAGAAAAAATGGTATATTTTCTAAGAAAGGAAGTGAAAGGAACATTTCTATTGGCTAAGTTAGAAACAAAGCAATGAATGGCTTGATTTTTTCCTTGTAAACTGCGTAATTGAGAAATATGCTTATGAGGAGGCATATTAACAATAGCATCAATATTCTCAGTATCAACCTCTATGCCTTGCATAGAGATTATAAATTCTAATAATTTACCAGAATCAAATCCAAAGGCACATTTCTTAGGATTCAATCTCATATTATAACTCCTAATTCTTTCAAATATTTGTCATAAAATAAAAACATGATCCTCTCTTTGTATAGATTTTTCCAAGATATCATCCACATGATCTTCCAGAATCTTATGAATGTAATCATGAAAAATCAAAGTCATAGCACGCTGATAAGTTGCTCCCGCATTTCTTAATCCAAAGGGCATCATGAACCAGCAAAATGTTCCCCAAGGTGTTATAAATGTAGTCTTAAGTTGGTCTTTGATATGAATAAATATTTTATTATAACCTGAAAAACCATCCATAAAATATAATAAAGCATGACCCGCTATTGAATCCACAATCATATCAATATTAGGTAACGGGAAATCATCTTTTAAGGATGCCTTATTTAAATCTCAAAATTTAGTGCACATCCTTATCTTATTTTCTCCTTTAGAAACAGCCACATTATTGGAAATCCATTCAGAGTAATCAATAGAGCAGATGCACCCAGCACCTAATAATTTTTCAATTTCAACCTTAACTAATAAGGCAATGCTTGGATTTATCTTTCAGAATTTTTGTTTCATAGGTTTAGCATTAGGTTTGAGAACAGTATTGTGAGTAACAATCTTAGGATCTATACCCATCATATCTGAATATGTCCAAGCAAATATATCCTTATATTCAAGGAAGAGGGAAACCAACTGATCATGTTCATCTTGATTCAAACATTTCCCAATTTTGATTGTCTTGTCTAAGTCATTCATATCCACTTGAACCTCAATAATCTCAGTTATTAACAAATTAATTTGCATGGGAGAATCCATTGGCAAAGGAGAAATATCTTGTTCATCATGTTCTCCAAAATAGGATTTATTATTCAGACAATAGGGCTTTCTTCTTTTATGATGAAACATAGGTAGATCCTCATAAGCCCCTAAAAAATTTGCCAGGGCTTCATCCTCAGGAAGAATATCCAAACTAGGTTTTTGATCCATGTCAAGGAGAAGCGGATTAACTAACTTCAAATTTCCACCATAGATGTGATTGACATTAAGAGGAAAAGCCAATGGTTGTTTATAAGGATTGAACCCTAACCCATAAGTATAATCATAAACTTCACTGTCCAAGGGCACTTGTATGCCTTGTTCATATTTACTATATACTTTCTCGTTGAATCCTAATTTCTTGAGTAGATGATAACCAGAACCACATCTATCGACCATATCAGATTGAGTCAAAGGAGTGGCATATGTCACAATGTCATAGCAATCTAGTTTTATTGTCTCAATTATTTCTTCAAGTGAAGCAGCAACAAAGTTACTTTTTAATTCCTTAGAAAGTGGGGAAGGAGTATAAACTTGTTTTTCAAACCCACTTTGTTGTTTCATAAATTCTAAATCAAAAACTTTATATTCTCCAATAAAAGACGGATTAAATTCCAATGTTCCCCAATCATCTCTGGTCAAAGAAGAAGATGGATTTTCAGTTTTTTTAACCTTAGGTGGTTTCTCAAGTTCCTTACTTGGTTGTATAGGTTCAGAAACCTTGGCATATTCCACATTTAAGAAAGGATTCGGTGCATCATCCGCATGTAGTGTATACGTCAAATTGTTATAAATGAACCTAACCTTATGATGAAGAGTAGAAGGAACTACATGCATAGTATGTAACCAAGGTCTTCCTAACAAAAGGTTATAATTGAGAGGTCCAAGAATAACATGAATAGGTGTGTTGAGAAGAACTGGACCAACCTTAATAGGTAGCGTAATAATGCCCAAATTTTTATTTGCGATATTATCAAATCCATGAATAGGGACATTATCTGATCCATGAATAGGGACATTATCTGGTTGAATAGTTGTAAGATCAGCCTTAATTTACTTAAGCATATCCATGCTACAAACATTAAGCCCAGATCCATTGTCGATTAATGTTCTACGAATGATACTCTAATTAATAGAAACAGCAACCATAAGAGCATCATATTGATTATGCACCTCAACAGAAGGTAAATCATCATCGGTAAACACAATAGGAGGTACAGAAGGCATAGTATTCATTCACTCCAAAAATGCATTGATATTCTCTTGGTTAGGAGGTAGAGAAGGAAGAGTAGATAAAGATTTTTGCAAAGCCTCATGATATGTCAGAGAATTTTGAAGCAATTCCCATAAAGATATCTTAGCTGGAGTAGCGCGTAATTTCTCAACTAATTCATACTCCTTAAAGGAAGAAGGTAACCTAGGTGCTTGAGGAAGCATTGGTTGAGAAGGAGGTAAAGAAGCTGGAACAGTAGGTTGAGGATTATTTTGTGTGCGATAAGCATGTGAAACGGAATCCATGTTATCAAATAAATCCAAAGGATCTCTAGGTTTACCCTTAATGGTTATTCAAGGACATCATTTTACCATCATCAAAGGTTTAGGATATAACATTCTAGGTGCATCAATGTTGCAAATAGTGTAACATGAGGGTAACCATGCACACACCCTATGGTAAAGGTCAATTGGAGAGGTTGTGGAGGAGGATGAAATAGGAATAGGATCAATGGAGATCTCATTCAAACCATTTTCATCCTCAATTCCATGTACCTCATGAAGGGATCTATCCTATTGTGCAATAAAAGCCTCCTCAAATTATTCAAATCAAAAGTCATACATGTTGAACACAAAGTAAAATTACAAGCATGTAAATGTTTTTGTGTTTTTAAAGAAATTTTGTAATTTTTTTATATTTTTGAAATATGAATGCAAGAGCATAAAATAAATCTACTTCTATATGCATGCAAGATCTAACATAAAATATAAATCTAACACCAAAAAGAAACAGTTTTCTATTGCGTGTTCACCAAAATGTAAAGGATAAAAAGGTGGTATGGTAGATCTGCTAGGGTTTAGAACCAAAGATCTGATGTCACATCCTAATCACCCTTTACATTTTTTTTAAGTTTATTTTTTTTACTATACATAGATTTTAAAGTATTACAAACAATGAAAGATTCAAATACATACCTCGCATTATAGAAGATCTGGAAATACCCCTTTTTTGATGTCTATGTCAAGTTTCTGGAAAATCTGCAACCGAATCTGGAACAGAAATGCAGAGATGGAGAAAACCCAAAAATCTTTTCCAAATCTGGCTCAGGTCTGATTTTGACCCGAAAATGAATGTCACCTTTGACCCAAAAAGTCTGATTCTAACCCAGAAAGTCTGATTCTGACCTGCACAGTCTGACAGAAAATCTATTTTCGAGTCCCAGAAGTTTGCCAAAAAGGGTATCTGAATCTAACCTGCAACTCCCGAAATAGCGACTGTATATATCTGAAAAAGGGTGTTTTGGGGTGGCTATATAGTCAGATGTAATAGAATGTATGTGTGTGTCGCGCTTAGGAAGAGCTTTGAATGTATAAGGCCAAGATTTAATCCTCTATATTGAAACCCTAGCATTAATTGAAAATGAGAGAGCAATACATAGATTTGAATATGATAAAGAAAGCATACCAAGCCCCCAAGGCTAAACTACTCCTACCAAACTCACAATCTATAGTTGCTACCCCATGATGGTATCTTTTGAATGCTTGAATGTTGAAAATGGTAGATCCAAGAAGAAGGAAGGAAGAACTCTTTCTTGCTCCAATGAAGATCCACAATAGCTTGTCCACAAAAATTCTTGTATGTATTAAGGCATCATCATATCTTGTCCTTCTATATCATCCTCTTGCATTCTTGCATCATCATCATGTCATAATCATAATGTTGTCATGTCCAAATGAAGGCAAAAGATAGTGCTTATATAGAGATCTCAAGATAAATCTCCTAGAGCAATGCAAGGGACCCAAATTCAAATTTTGCCTTGAATTATGGTCCAATTACAATCACCAACCAAGGAGAGGATGTATTAATTTGAATATCAGAGAAAACACTTCCGCACCCAGACCCGGGGACCTATTTTTAAGTTTAGGGCCCCGATATGTTCCAGATCTGAAAGCGAGGACCAACACCTGACAGAGGTCAAAATCAATCTTGACCTTGACCTAGGTCAAGGTCAACCTAGGTCAAAATCAACCTCAACCCTGACCTGAGGTTTTAGGCAGGTCACCTTAAGAAATTTATAAGATTCCCAGGTCAGGCAGGGACCTAGGAAGATGAGAAAACACACCAGAGTGTTGGGGAGAGACACAGAGGCCATAGAAGAGGTATGATGAAGATTAGGAGAGATAGTACATAGGTTATACCTAAAAATAAATCCACAGAGAGGGGAATTAAGGAGAATCCACAGAATCCTAACCCTAATTTCACCTAGAAATGCATAATCAAGTGCAGATGCATCCTAAATGCAGATCTAACATGCAAGTGTACTAAATGAGGGTGCTAAACCTACCAAAATGGAAGTGCTTCCATTTTAAGACAATACATTATTAAAGTTTCATTTGTTATAATTTTTTATATTATTTTATTATATTAGCACCATTATTTTTAAGTAACAAATAATTATTAATCAAGATTAATAATTAATTTGTTTAATGATCATTATTATTGGTATTAGGATAGCAATTATGTTAAGCATTTGTTTTTATCAAGATCGAAGGATTTATGAACAATAAGTTAGTAAAATGATTAGACATATTTTACTAGATTATGTAATATTGTTCTTTTCGGAATGATCTCTGTTGTGAATCCTAATTTGAATGCTTTTATAAGCTTATATATGTTTTCTATAATTTTTACTTGTAATTATAGTCAAAATTTAGTAATTATTAAATAGGTTAATTTATATAATGTGAATTTTATAAATTAATCTATAAAGGCTTAAATGTGCATTTTCTTTGGAAAATTGAATTATATTGTTATTAGTAATTTTATCTGATAAACTAATTTGCATAGTGTTACTATAAATGAGTTTATCAATGAATTTTATTGCCTTTCTGGAATCGTACTCATTAGGTGATGATGTGTCTTCTGAGTGACTAATTAAATAGATTGTGTGTTTCTTCCCTTTTACAAAACTACAATGTGTTGTGTTTCTATTGGGATCAGATGACTCTTAGGGTGAAAACCAGAGGTTTTGGGGTTTTAGTTTCTATGGTGTTATATGTGCTTCAGTGTATGTTCATGTTGATATCGATTTTGATCTCAATCTTTTTACCCAACCTGGTTTGTCTAAACTAGTCTTATGTGATCATTTGATAGTACTTTATGTGGTATTGGTTAATTGAGATCCAATAGTTCTTGTATGGGCAAGAACCAGTTTCGAGAGTTATGTGCTTCTCTTTTGATGTTGTTTATGATTCTCTGAGGGTGTATCCCTGTATGAGCAGGAATCAGTGACGAGGTTTATGTTATACCTTCGTGATGTTCTTTTGTGAACCTAGGGTAGGTTACCTAGTTGTATAGTAGGGGTGTCTTGCAATAAGTGTCGGAGCCCACAAGTGGCTGCTAGGATCATTTATTGTAAGTAATTGTAACAAGTGATAACATAAAAAATTATTAGGAGTTTTAGAATAATATAATAAGATATTAATCTGCACCCATGCTTGAGCACTATTATAGGCTAAGATGGAGGATGATATGATGCTTTCTGCCTTGAGGGGTGTGTTTTTGGCATAGTTAGTGACTTTGTCTATTAGAGAGGTCATTAACATCGTGTATGGTCACTTGAGTTCCGGGATCCATTAAGGGATTACTAGGACAAAACTCAAGGGTTAGACGTACATGATGACACCTTCCTATATATAGCTTAGGTTATCCTACGTGTGTTGGTTACCTCTAGTATTTTGTATATTTTCTTATTGTGATTTAGAGAGCTTCTAGGATCTTCCTATGCATTCTTTGTGATGGTCTTGTATACCTTAGATGTTTCCTTCTTGTTGTATACCCGTGTGAGTGGGCATGTTATTATCTCCTCAGCATGGTGGGAGTGGAGCTTTGGTTCCACATGGTCGGGTGGTATTTATTCTTATTACCATTGAGATTTGGTGTTCGCCTTCATGCTTAGATTATCCTTGTTGCAGTTCTTCTTCTTATATCTTCTTCTTACTCTTATAGAAACTTGTTCAGTTTCAGGAGTTGTATATTTATTCCATATGTGTATATTGGTTACCATCCTTTTGGAGGATGTATTATATTTCTATGTATTATTGCATACCCTATGACATGTGCAGTGGATGTTGATTCTTTTGTATACCTTGGGTATCAGTTGTATATGTGGTCTTATTATATGAGATGTATATTATTGGATTTCAGTTGATGTATCCTTTATGTTATGTACTTTATAGTTGTACCTGATATATTAGTTTGCTTAAGTAATTCTACGTCAAGGAACCCTTGAGATTTGTAACCATTGTTGAGATATATTTATGTGGATGTCATTGGTTTCCTTGTTTTGCTTCCGCATTGTTAACATTATTGTTTAGAAACATTTTTAAAAAAAATATCTTGTTAACTTAGTTGCATGTTTAGGTTAGTTCTCCTGGGTTCCCTGGCAAGGTATTACAAGTTCTTGCAAAGGCTCATTAGCGAAGATTTTATCCTCGAGGGAAGGAACAAATTTTTTGTCTTCTTCGTCCTCAACAAAAGAGGGAATCTTTTAAAATAAGAGGACTGGATCCTCTTACTTTTGTTCATTATTCATCTATAAAGAGGTCTGAATGAGAACAATCATTTGTATATCCTCTTGCATCTCTTTTGTTTCTTCCTCTAGCCAATGTGAAGGCTTATTAACAATAAGCTACATCTCCTACCATGGAAGCTTTGGCTTTGTCTTCTCCTCCCAAAATGACATATTGGGACCATCAGTAGTCCATATGAATGGTCCACCCCTAAAGAGTGAAATGGTATCAGGTATAGAAAGATGAGAGGGTGAGGTTTATTACACAGGGAGTGGAGAAGTTTTAAAGTAGGCTCTTGTGATGGAGGGGGATTCTTAAAGCTTAGAATGACAAATTTTGGGGAAGGGGTTGTCTCTTCTTCTTGGATCCACAAATGAGATAACTTGAGCCTCATTTGTTCATTTTTTGCAGTAACTTGCGTTGCATGTTTCTCCTCAAATTATCTATGTTGGGTCTCCATCTCTTGTTCACAGAGATAGTCCTGGTAAGCCTCCTCCTCTTGTCACATTCCAATCTCTTGTTGCCTCTTGATTTTATCAACACATCTATCATAGGCCTGGTGTTGTTCGATCTAATATAATTTGTCTAAAAAAATTGTTTTTGGAAGTCCGTCATCATAGCCTTAAGCTCACTAATATTATTTGAAGATGTTGGGATTGGAGTGGGATTGGGAGGGGATAGGCATATTGAACATGTTGGTCATTTGATGCAACAAAAGAATATGGGTCATAACTAGGTTGTGGATAAGGTTGATAAATTGACAATAGAGGGTTGAGGGGTAGAATTATCATGATATGGGGAAAATAGTATGCATTTATATGAAATGGGTCCATGTGTTGGAACTGTAAAATTTGGCTAAGTATTTGTCAAAATTTTCTTTGGGATTAACACTAATATGTTTTGCCTTGCTTAAAAATTTTCATGTGTCAAGCAAATGAAGTCAGCAATCGAGTTGGAATAAAAATGCCTCAGGTTCGAGATAATTTTTTAATATTGGTCTATACATTATGTTGTGGCATTCATATTAAGTCAAATTTCCTTTTTATGCTTTACCTCCAGTTTGCGAGTCTTATTTGGTCAAAATTTTCATTTATTTGAACTAGTGATGTCCTTTTAACGATTGGCACAAGTTTACAAGGTTTAGTGAAGCTAACATTTAAAGGTTGTGTTCTTGTGAGGTGGTTAATTCCTTTGTATCATGATGTCACAATGGTCTTATCCTTTTACATCAAATAGTTGAGATCTTGCGAAGCGGTTAGGTTGAGTCTTTGCGCAAGGTCATGGATTGGAAATCAGGTTAGTTTTTTATGTTACGACCTTGCGCTGAGGTTAAGTGTGGAGGTTAAGTTGAGTCTATTGTGATGTCACATGACAACTAATGATAAATTTCTTAAGGTTGTGCTCATGTGGTTAAGACAAAAATCCTTGTCGCAGTATCGCCAAGTTTTAAAAAGGTTATATTAGATTGTTGCGGTGGTGCAAGATGTTTCCATGTGTACCATGGAGATTTAAAGACAAAAATCCTTGTCACAACATCACAAAGTTTTAAAAATCTTATATCAGTTTGTTTCGGTTGTGTGAGATGCTTCCACGTGTCTCAAGTGTGATGATCAACGGTTAGCACAAGGTCGCAGGTTATATTTGCCTAAAAATTTCTTGGCTGTGATCTTGCAAAGAGGTTAAAGATGACAGTTGGTGCAAGATCA
Organism: Thuja plicata; assembly: GCA_018584345.1. Taxonomy (NCBI): domain Eukaryota; kingdom Viridiplantae; phylum Streptophyta; class Pinopsida; order Cupressales; family Cupressaceae; genus Thuja; species Thuja plicata. Next base: position 3,791,248 of record MU227184.1, read on the forward strand.
TAGGTTTATGATACAAATTGTTTTGAAGGTTGCAACCATGAAAAGTGACAATTATGGCTTGCCGCAAGGTCGCAAGACATAATGTAAGTCATATTTTTATAATGAAGGCATGCTTGATGCTATGTAGACAGATGAATTGAGTTGAAAAATAGAAAGTGGGGTCTGGACCAATTAGTTTGTGACATGATGAATAATGTTTATCTATGCTAGCATCTTTTCAAATTATTTTTAAAATTTCTCAAAGGTTGTAAAGTCGTGGCTTGATGATATTATTGTTTCCTCCATGGCTAATCTCAGTTATTGTACATGCATAACATTAATGGTGAGTTGATGGACAGATGGTTGGTACTCAAAAAGAAGAGCTTTAAAGTTGAATCCATAACCATCATTTGCATATCAAATTTTGAGTTCTTGTTTTCTATGTGATAGCAGGAGTGCGTGACAATAAGTCATTGTATTCCAGATAAATAGGTGTAGTAGTGAAGCTTTTTTGTCTAGTTTAAGAGTTTTTTATTTCATAAAGGTGGCAGAACCAAGTACTCCTACCAAATTAGCAGTTGCAGGAAAGTGGAAGGACAAATTCGCAGAGGAATGGGTTCAATTGTTTCTAGGATCATCAAATTCATTATCAACCAATGATCATGCATGGAAATATACATGTTTACAATGCAAGAACCCAGACACTCCTGGTTCTACTATTTCTTCTCTATTCCTTTTCTTTTTCAAGAATAGAGTAAAGGATATCCTGGTATGTAACCCTTGGGTTTTAAATATGGAAAAGTTGATCATTTTTGACGTCTTTGTGGATGTTGAACTAGTAAGAGCACTAGCAAAGGGTTATTTCCTACTTACCAAATGTATAAGGAAGAAGGATAAAAACTACTTTGGTAAGAATTAACAGAGCCAATTTCGTGGAGGCATTTGGTATCTCTGGAGCCATGAGTGTTGACATAGACCTAGATGAAGAGAAAAGACAGTATCACCTGCATAAACGTGTCCTGAAGAAGAATGTTATTCCCAATTTTAAGCCTAGGGATGGAAGGAAGACTATACCAATTCTAGATAATGTCAATGAACCCTATGATCTGGACATTTTCCATAATTACCTCAAGTATATTGTATATTGTTAGAGTATTATTACTCTATGCTTAAGCTTAACTTAGGCGCATTATTAATTATTTCTTAATTAATAATGTGCAGCCTAGTTTGTGCCTTTAGGGTTTCTATCTCACCTTTATAAGGTTGCGCGTTGTACTTTTCTTTTTGATTCTATTGCATTTTTCTCACATTTCGAGAGCAATATTCTCCTCTATCTTTTCTTCTCTTGTGACAGGTTTTTTGGCAAACAGCGGTTATTGGGTTTCTGTGAAGTTGGATTTACCAACTTCTACATGGTATCAGAGCTCAGAGCTATGACCGCCTGTTCCTGATTTGAAGATTATCTGGAGTTTCAAGGGTTTCATCTTTCAGCTGTAGTTTTGGTTGAATCTGGAAATAAATATTTTTTTGAGGCATCTTGGGTCAAAATAGACCTCTCCAACGGATTCAGAGGGTCGATCTGGTGAATTTTGATATAAAATTCGACCTATTTGGCCTCCAGAGCGTTTGAAAAAAAAAATTTGCCCTTTTCAGGCCGTACGGCACAGTTTTCAAGGTCAAAACGCCAAAAAAAAATTTTTTAAAAAAGCGTTTATTAGGGTATCCGGGGCGCGCCACCCCGCCGCCGCTCCCACAGGCCCGCGCCCGGCCCAAGCTCAGCTCGCCGGCCGCAGCAACCGGCGGAGCTGGCCCGAACCCCAGCGGCGCCGCCCTCAGGGAACCACCACCACCTGACGCCGTCCGGGAGCCACCGCCACCTGCGGCAGCCACCGGCCCACCACCGGCCAGCCACCCACCGGCGGTCAGGGCTGACGTCTGCTGACGTCAGCATCCCGTGAAATATTTCCGGCAGCAGTTTGAATTTTCCGGCGACTTCTGTCTTTTTTGGCCACCGGAAAAAAAATTCCGGCAGTGTGACGGCCGTCAATTTTACCCTAGTGAAACCGGTGACGGGCGGTTGACCGTCAAATTTAACACAGTCTCTGTGTTTTTCCAGAGAGCATTGTTTCGGAGGGGCAGTTGGTTTTTTGCCCGTATCTTGGGCATACAGTGTCCGTTTTCAAAAAACGAAATATTGCCGGAAAGCTGTTTCCGAGATGGATGCTTTGATCCTAGTCTTATTTGCTAATTCCACCATTTGAGTATCTTTTTTCAGCATTGAAGTTGCAGCTTCATTTCTCCTCCTGTTCTGCTTCTGGAACTCAGGTTTTTTTCTCGTTTCTTTGTGTACTTTCAGTAGTTGAACATTTGTGGTGCACAAGGGATAGAATTATACATTGTGGGGGGGGGGTTTCTTT
>MU227184.1:3795387-3828579 GCA_018584345.1 Thuja plicata
TCACCTCTTCAGCACCCACTGACCTTCACTCCTCTGCATTGGAGTCACAGTGGTTTTCTCATTGCTCCAGGGGTTCTTTCATTCTGGGGGGCTTTGGAGCCTCGACCCTCTCTCTCGGGGGGGTTAGTAGCACGCATTGTACTACTGGCTTTGAGAGAGTCTCTTGAAGTCGTGTCTTTTGTCTTTGCTTTCTTTTTTATCTCTTTTTGGAGAGGGGTTTTTCCCACTGGGTTTTCTCCTTTGTCTCCGGTTTACAGAGATTTCCTTGTACTGGGTACCTGATCAGGCCTTGTTGCCGGGACCCTTTTCTTGCTTTCTTAGTTTTGCTAGGTCAGCTTTCTCCCTGCGTTCAGCTTAAGGGGGGGTGTTAGATTATTATTACTCTATGCTTAAGCTTAACTTAGGTGCATTATTAATTATTTCTTAATTAATAATGTGCAGCCTAGTTTGTGCCTTTAGGGTTTCTATCTCACCTTTATAAGGTTGAGCGTTGTACTTTTCTTTTTGATTCTATTGCATTTTTCTCACATTTCGAGAGCAATATTCTCCTCTATCTTTTCTTCTCTTGTGACAGATTTTTTGGCAAACAGAGGTTATTGGGTTGCTGTGAAGTTGGATTTACCAACTTCTACATATATAGTCTATGCAAAGTGTTGGAAGCAGAAGGAAGAAAGACAGTGACTGGAGATTTTTTGTTGTTAGCTATGGATGCTCAACACCCACATGTGAACAAATAATATGACTATGTGGGATTTATATAGTCAACAGAATTCACAATGACCTGGTTTCTATGCAAAGAAATCCTTCCAAAATTGATTTCAAGCACTATTCAATCTTGATGCATCTTATTTTTTTCTACAATGTTGATCACATGGATGATGAATTGATATTGATGAAAGAAGACATGGGCATGCAGATGCCAGTGCAGCCTTGGACAAGGGTATGGGAATGTACTACTTACTCTTCTTCCTTTTTGTATTTTGAAAATTAGATTGTAAATCCCATTAGATACTTGGAAAATAATCTGGAGTATTGTTCTTCCAAGGAATCCAAATGAAAACATTCAATACCAAATGTTCAATCAATTGAGAAGACCTAAAACAAAGTAACAATAATGAAAATAATAAATATATATGCAAATATAATAATGCATACACCTACATAGTGATGTATACATATACATAATCATGCATACATACACACAATTATGCTTACATATATATAATTTTACCACTTACACATAATTATGCATATGTACACACAATTATGCATAAATATGCACGCACACACACACACAATTATGCAGACATACAAATAATTAGGCATTGAGATGATCATTGTTTAATTCCCTCATTGTACATACAAGAAAGGAATAATGCTTGATGGGTGCAACGTTACGTGAAGGTTGCAGAGTGGAGGCAATAAGGTTGTAGAGAAAAATAAATTAGACATATAATTGTGTGCATGTGGCTATAGTATTGTAGCATTTTAATACAACCCTTAATAAATATTTCAATGAGATGGAAGGCATTGAGACAATCATTGTTTAATTCCATCACTATCCATATTGCATTCATATACATTTATTTCAATAATTTTGTATATGTATACATTATCATGCATGTATATGCATGGTCTTGTATATGTATCTAATACTTGGATTCTGAATATGTATGCATGATTATGCATGTAAACATACTCAGAAAATGATTGGGGATGCGGTGGATGTATTTAGAATCTATGAATGTATAAACTTTATACAAACATTCAACTTCATTTATGTTTGTAGACCCTATGAATAAGTAATCTTCAGAGAAAATATTGGCCTTCTTTGCATAAGTCGAATGAAAACAAAGCTATATTCAACAAAGTTCTATACAAAAATATTAGATGTTGTAGACCATATTATTTATACATATACATATAAGAAGTACCCGATTGCACCATCTGAATGTAGCAGAGCTCATCATTTTAATGAAACCCTATAAGGATAGGGAAATCATTTACCAAAAAAATTAAACCCTCTACAGCATATATGAAATAATAAACATTTTAATAAAATGGACGCCATTTGAAGGCATTGAGATAATCATTGTTTAAATCCATCATTGTCCATATATATACATAATTATGAATATATATACACACATGTACATAGTTATGCATATATATACACACATGTACATAATTATGTATATGTATACATGATCATGTATATGTATAGATAATTATGTACTAAGATGAAATTTTGAAATATGTATTTGATACATCATATATGTATATATGTATGCATAATTATGTCAACCTAGACATAATTGTGTTTATGTATACATATAAGAAAGAAAGAATAAATGATGATAGAAGATAGAATGGTTGCAGAGCGGTGCAAACCAAAAACTGTGGTGGGAGGAATGAAAAAGGGTGAAAAAACTAATGTTTTTAGGGAACCAATCTTAGCATATATGTGGCCGATGGTGAGCCACATGTGGTGAAAGGGGATGTTTGTGCCCCCACTTTCCTAACCTCAAAAAAGAACATGTGAACAAGCCTGACAACTTGAACACTTTAAATTAGGCAATTTTTGTATTCGATATTGGGTCCCTATTAAATTAGTTGTGTACAAAATATGCAGAATTATATATATATATATATAATGATACATAATTGTTCACACAAAATAAATCGCATAAAGCATCATGGACTAATGCAGAAGCAGATTTCATCATTTAATGTAACCCTATATGGATACGGTTATCATTTACCAAAAAAATTAAGCCCTATACGACCAATATGAAAGGGGTAATCATTTTAATAAGATCGACCACTTATGAGAAAATATGGAGAAAAGAAGGCAAAATGCAGGAATGCAGAAGCAGAGTTCATCATTTTAATGAAACCCTATATGGATACAGATAATCATTCACCACAAAAATTAAAGCCTCTATGACATATATGAAATAGTCAAAAAAATTAATATAATGGTCGGCATTTGAAGCAATGATGACAAAATAAACCACATAAAGCATGATGGACTAATGCAGAAGCAGATTTCAACATTTTAATGTAACCATTTAGTCACACAGATAATCATTCAACAGAAAAAAGAAACCTTCGATGGGATATTAACATTTTAATGAAACACAAGGCATAGTAAACATTTAAATGGAAAAGGTATCTACTACTTCATATATGTATATGTGTGCATGATTATTGAGGTATACATACTCATAATTGTGTATATGTATACCAATACAAAAGAAAGTAGATAGGATGACACAAGATAGAATTAAAGCATGTGATGGAGGGGTGACTCTTATATGATTAAAAAATGTAGATGATGTCATTAGGAGAAGGCTACAATGTTTATTGGTGCTCTAAGTGACAAGTGCATGACATATAAGGTTATAAAATAAATGAGGATGCGGTTGATGTATTTAGAACCTATGAATATATATACTTCATACAAAACATTCAACACAGTTTATGTTTGTAGACCCTATGAAAAAGTAATCTTTAGAGAAAACAGTGGCCTTCTTTGCTTAAACCGAATGAAAACAAAGTTATATTCAATAAAGTTCTATGTAATAATATTAGATGTTTTAGACCCTAAGAGTATATAAACTTATAGAAAATAGTAAATTTACAAAATATTCAACTATGAAATAAAATGGAAAAGGTTAAGCATAGTGTACCAACCTGAAGAAAGTCTCTTTGATTAGGATTGTGCAGATAATTATTCATTCACCTCTCAGCTCTACAGAGAATATTCAGACTTTGTAGTAATGAAAAGATAATTCTTCCTTCACCTCTCAACTCTACAGAGAATATTCAAACTTCCTATTTGTAGTAATGAAAATGAACTTGCAAAATCCCTTTATACATTCATTCGAATGTGTAAGGTGAATGCATTCATTTGTGGTTGTTGAATTTCAAATTTGACTTCTAGTGGGAAACATTTTGTCAATTCATTCTTGCGTTACAAGCTGAGCTCTTATTGATTGCAACCAATTAGTCATTTCATACTTGCATATCTAATTCAATTCTCGTATGTGTAGATTTTGAATTAAAGAATTCTAATTGCTTGCAACCAATCGGTCATTTTATACTTGCATATCCAATTTAATTCTCATATGTGTGGATTTAGCCTTACAATTATTTTGATTTATTTTTAATTCTTTTTTTTTGTGTCTATATGGGAGCCTTACACCAGTTGTTGAAAATGCAAGTACTATTTGTAGATAGATTTAATGCCTGAAAAAGTACAAACCTGTTTGGGAGAAAGTGCATATGAGAACCCATTAAGTTCAGTTTCATTTTTAAAATTGTCATATGAGGGACCAATAACTGCTCACTTGTATTTGTAATTTGAGTAATTTTGTACTTTTGGTCCACTTGCATAAAGTGGTTATTGTAAACAATGTAACTTTTTAAGAAATGATTTATTCACTTTATTTGTGCAAGGAAGATTGTATGTGAATCACATAAGGACCAGTAGTGGTCCAATTTTTTTTAATTTTCTTTATCTACTACTTGTTCATGTATGAACATGTATTGGGGGTTGAATAAATATTTTTGGGTTAATTATGTGCATATATTGATGTGCTGGATTATTTGGTATTGGGGGTCCCTATAGAAAAAAGTAAATGGGTATTGGAACCTAATTTGTTGTTGGTTCCTTTCCCCTAAGTGAGATGTTGGAAAATTTAATTAATTCAAATGCTAGAAACATTTTCGCTATGATGAATGGGGGTGAATATAGGCGATTAAAATTTTGATTCAATAAAATCATTGAAACTCAAGCTTCTTTCAATATAATCACGGAAGGTTAAAATTGACAAATTCTTCTTGGGAGAGGAGTTAAAATTTAGGTTGGAAAATATCAAAGATCTATTGAAGAAATCACCAATCAAATTGCAACAGTGGATCAAAGGGGGAAATTCAAGTCAACATAAAATTTGTCAAATGCAAAATTCAAGTTGAGGTCGAAATTAAAAATAAAAATAAATCAGTTTTGGAAATTAAATTGAAAATTAATTAAAGATTGAATTTCATATTTAATATTTAATTAATAATTTTTTTTAAAAAAATCAAAAAAGCGGCGAAGAATTAGAAAATGGAAAAGAGAAAATAAATCTCTTTTTATTAAATATTATATTTTTTCAATATTTAATATTTAATTTCAAAAAAAAATCCAACCCATGTGGACAAAACATCTCGATGAAGTTAAAGCACCCAAGATGGCATCTTCCAAAAAAGTGATAGAAAAATCATGACAAATGGCACTTTCTGTAAGAGAATCCTCTCCATAATAGACACTTTGAATAAAACCGATAAAATTTGCCTAAAATTAGCTCAGCCAATATAGCAACTTTGAGATTGAAATTCTATATAAGAGGTGAGTCCCTGTTTCATTCTCACATTCAAGAATTGGAGAGAAAGTTGAGAAGAAGATTTCGACAATTTGGGAGAATTTGTGAAGAATTCTTGAAGAGAAGAGAAAGAGAAGAATCTTGGAGAGATAAAGTTGTTTCTAGAAAGAAGTGAAGTTGCCTTCAGCTGAAGAGTCAAGTAAAGAGGTTGTGTAGTTCAAAGGAAGGAAATTCTACTAAATTTAAAAATTTGAGAGAAGGCATGGATTTCTAGAGGAGAGAGAAAATATATTTCTAGAGATAGAATGGAGAGTTTTGATGAATTTTCAAAAATCGTTCTCCTCCAAAGACAAGTTTATTTGCGAGGAAGAAATTTGGTTTTCCTTTTTTCATTTCTTGCATGCTCTTATGCATATTTAAATTTTATTTTGCAGGAAGAGGAATGGCAAAACCAAGGGGAACAAGTATGACTAGAAACCATTTGATCAAGAATGAGCAGAGGGGATTCTATCCTGAATCCAAAATTGTATCAAAATGGGTAGATGTTGGTGACACAAACCTCAGAGGTCTAGACATGAATGAGTTCAGTAGGAGGATGTTCGGGTACAAAGACCACAATCTGACACACTTTGCTACTCAGATTGTAAAGAGTGGGATCATGGTTGCAGTTGGTTTTCTTCCAAATTTTCAACATGCAGAACTGGTCGTAGAATACTCAAGGCATTATAATTCAGATGACAAAACAATCAGGGATCCAGATGGAAAAGTTATAGTAGATCTCTCTCTGTTGACAATTTAGAAGGCATTTGGAATCCTGACATATTGAACAATGGTACTAAAATCGAAGGAATGGGCACTTGGATTTTTCACCACTAGGATTGAAAAATTTGAAGGCATGATAAAATGGAAGTGGTTGCGAAGGAATAGAGCTCACCATTCCAAGTTGCCTAAGCAGCTAGTTTGGATTTATCTTTAGCGAGAGTACAGTGATTTAGTCGTGATGCTGAGCTAAATATTCAGGATTCCACAATCCTATCAATTTGAGGCATGGATGTGGTATTATTGAATAGGTGATCAAAGGATTCAACAACATGGATTGGGCTGGGATGATTAGCAACAACCTGAATGAGCAACTTGTGAAGCTGGAAGAGTTAGAAAAGTTCTATAAGAGCTCCTATATCATCTACATGTTTTCTCAGATGACAAAATATGATGGATTAAGGTGCAAAGGAGTGATAGGAAGTCGTTCTCACCGCTTGAAGGTACATGATTTCTACCCTCAGTTGTAATTGTATGGTAAGGATGATTATGTCAGAGTTAACAATGATTTTGTAATGTGCATTGTCAAGACTCTACAAAAGAGATTGCACGTGAGACTATCAGTTGAGGCAATGAAATTGGAGTATGGATAATGGTTTGTCCAATTCCCTACCTTCTCCTACATTAGAGTGCAGGGATTTTCTACACAGCCGTATAAACTCCCAAGGTATCCCACTGATAAAATTGTCATATTGGAGGTCACTCAGCAACTGATAGTTTATGATAAAATACATAAGAGAAAGACGAAGTTGGGACTTGAATTCCCAATCTCCATAGAAGAAAAGAAGGTTGAAATGTGCCCTTGTTTGTAGGTGGCCAAAAAATCATCAGAATAGTTGCATTTCTACCGATTGTCACTTTTCCCAACAAGGCAAGACTATGATCTCTATAAAAAAATCAGACTGGTGGTAGGTGTGAAATATCAGCACCAAATGCACCTCAAGGATTTATGGGCCAATGTTGCAGATGAGAATGAGATCATAAAGAGGATGTATTCTAGGTTGTCACTCAATATGATCAGAGCATGCAAGATTATTTGGGTACATGTTCAAGTAGAAGAAGATGTGAATATGATCCAAAATGGATGCAACCTAAAAAAGGAAAGGACCATCCATCCATAGGATTGGTCCAGGAAGGAAGTATCGGACATCAATGCATTATCTGCATCAGTTCTAGAATTCACGAAATGGTGGGTCGATCGCCATATTAGCACGTTGAAGATACCTAAGGTGGCTTGACTTATGACTTGATGAGTCATCAACCATTGTGGGATGAAAGGCCAAAGAAACCCCAGGGAGAGATAATTAAAGAAGGACAAATCTCATCAGGGAGTGTTGAACGAAGAAAAGGAAAGAGTGTTGCCTGAGAAGTGCAATCGAGAAGTAGGCCTGACCTCCACATTGAAGAACCCCAGTAGAAGAGGCAGAGGTTGGGGACTACTCCATCATCACCCAATCGGACTCTGATTTTGCAGGAGATAGATTCTTTCACCAGAGAAGTAGAAACAAGAAGAAGGAGAATAGAAAAAGAACATCAAATGACCAGGTCGGTGTAGGATAGAGAAAGAATCAATGCCTATCAGGAGTTCACCCAAGGAAGAAACAAAGAGCAAGATGTTTCTAGTGAGGAAAGTATTGGCGTTATTTTAGAATGAGAAATGATGGAACAGAGGGTCTTGCATTAGAGGCATAAATTCCTGCAGTAAAGGCATAAATTCCTATTGTAGAGGTAGGGGCTCCTGAGACAATGGCAGAAAGTCTTGTAGCCAAGGAAAGATTGATGTATGGGAAGTACAAAGGCAAGAGTAGTTGTCAGTCTAGGATAAACAGAATATTGTCATTCTAGATTGGTTAAGGCAAAGGCTACAGAGAAGTCAGGAGAAAGAGGTTGACCCGAAGTTCAAGTTGCGAGAAATTTTGAACCAAGTCAAAAGACTAGAGGAGAAAAGCAAGGCCAAGAATTTTGGAAAATTCATCAGAGGAGAGTCCGGATCTAGAACTTTAAATTTTGCAATGCTTCTAGTCGATAAAGAAAAGGATAAAATTACTGTAGATGAATATAATGTAACAGATTTTGATCTGGGACATGCCTCTTGGGAGCAAGTTATTGAAGAATTCGAGGATTCTGCATAGGAAATGAAGGAAAAGATGAGGAAACCAGAAGGGAAATATCAGAAACTGAAAGGGGAGAACAAGGCCTTGTGTGAATATTTATACTGTCTATCTCATCTAGTGAGGGAAGAGGGCCAAGCCCGTGTTCCTCCTACAATTCTTCCAGTCGATTCAGTGGAGGTTATTGAAAGAATCTGATAGATTTCTTAGAATGCAAAAGCTTAAATAGAAGGCATCCAAAGGGAGGCATACATATTTACTGATGACTTGATGCAGATTCATGAATGGGAATTGGTCATCCATTCCAAGATACAATGCATAGATGAGTCGTGGGAGGATGAACATATATATCAGGATGAAGTGATCTCACACTTGCAGGATTTAATGGAGACTCCCAGACATATGTTAGTTGATGGTGGAGTGATCAAGGAAGGAGAATCGTATGATTTTTGCCTGGTGGTATAGTGCAGTAATCATGACAAAGGAAATGTTTGATCATATCAACGAGGAATCCACTCGATTGAGGAAGGTTTTCAAGAACATTCAGCAAGGGATCTCCAACACAGTTGCATCATTGTTATCACTAAGACTGGTTGAGAATGAAATAACTATGGACAATCTAAAAGGAAAACTGGAAGATTTATTTCAGTTGAATTACTTCACGAAGGATGACTTTGAGAAACTCTCCATTTTCTCAAATGTCATGCACACAACCCAGGAATTGTTGCCATATTGGGAAAGTAGTTTGAACAAATCTGAGCAAGAGATGAGAGTTCTGGAATTCAAGTGGGAATCAGCACCAAGCGTCAATGTGGACAAGTTGGAGATCGTGTTGGCCAGATTCCAAGCATTCAAAGGGCAAAGTCAAACATAGGCTATTCCGGGCAAGGGAGCATTTAATGCATAGTGTCCATTCATGTTGTCCCACTCTCCTGCTAAATGGGCTAGCATAGTGGGCATTTATTACCCACTAAGATGGTGGTTTTCTTTATGATTGGTCCATGTGGAGCCCCTCATTAATTGTAGATTCTTTCTTCTTTCCCTAACCCTAATTAGGGTTGAGGTGGCATGATTTGAGCTTTTGATTTTGTTTCAATCTAGGTCATTCATTGTAATCGGGGACCTATATAAAGGCCTCATTTCTCATTTATAAGGGATGAAATTCTGAGATAGTTGCTATGAGTTGCAGAGACAATAAAGCTATCATTGAAGTTTGGTGATCTCTTGGCGTGTCTTAGTGCTTGCTTGTTCTCTTATTCCCTCATTTAGATTAGAAATGTTAGATAACGTGTTTTGATTTCAATGGAGAATGTAATGATGTTTGATGAATTCCATGGTTCATACTTTTGATGGTTTGTTGATTGTAATCCATTTTGTAAAGTTGGCCTAAACCCTCACTTTTATGGATGCTTAACTTCTATCATTCAATGTGCATCATTTGTTTTGATGATGTTCATTGTGGTATGAAAATCTTTTGTGTAATCCCCTAAAAATTGCAACGGTTCTTGCAGAGTTGTAGTTAAAACTTGGTGAAGCAAAGCTTGGTTATTTTAGAATTTGTCCATCAAAGTAGTATCAATTGATGTCATTACCCTTAGGAGTAGAATAGAATTTTTGAGCCCTACTCTCTTTGTTTTCCACATATTTTTTAAAACCTCAAAAAAGAACTCCATTGCAATATATTCTGAAAGCTTTCACATCCGATATCACTTGAAATCAACATGAGTAACGCAAACATAAGGCCCCTCGTGATAAACATCATATCACATTTACCATTGAGCTTATCCATAGTCAAGAACTGGCATAAAAGGAACCTTGGAATCTATTGTGTGCTCTTTCGCAACCTTGCAGAGACAATAAAGTTATCATTGAAGTTTGGTGATCTCTTGGCGTGTCTTAGTGCTTGCTTGTTCTCTTATTCCCTCATTTAGATTAGAAATGTTAGATAATGTGTTTTGATTTCAATGGAGAATGTAATGATGTTTGATGAATTCCATGGTTCATACTTTTGATGGTTTGTTGATTGTAATCCATTATGTAAAGTTAGCCTAAACCCTCACTTTTATGGATGCTTAACTTCTATCTTTCAATGTGCATCATTTGTTTTGATGATGTTCATTGTGGTATGAAAATCTTTTGTGTAATCCCCTAAAAATTGCAACAGTTCTTGCAGAGTTGTAGTTAAATCTTGGTGAAGCAAAGCTTGGTTATTTTAGAATTTGTCCATCAAAGTAGTATCGATTGATGTCATTACCCTTAGGAGTAGAATAGAAATTTTGAGCCCTACTCTCTTTGTTTTCCGCATATTTTTGAAAACCTCAAAAAAGCACTCCATTGCAATATCTTTTGAAAGCTCTCACATCTGGTATCACTTGAAATCAACATGAGTAACGCAAACATAAGGCCCCTCGTGATAAACATCATATCACATTTACCATTGAGCTTATCCATAGTCAAGAACTAGCATAAAAGGAACCTTGGAATCTATTGTGTGCTCTTTCGCAATCGTAGCATACAAACAATTTTGATCAAGAGAGGATAAGATATCTCAATATTTTGTTCTATTGTTGGTGGGTCATAAAACGCACATCAACATGTATGTATACGAGCATATTTTGAATTACATAATCAGATTTTATTCGGTTTAAGTGCAATGAGTGATTGATAGACTTACATTCAAGTAGAAGAATTGATTTGGTAAGAACAACAAAACCATCTATGAAGGTCTCCTTGTAGTAGCCTCCTTCGAGATGAGGTTGTAGCTCCAGCAACACTTCGATATGTTTTGAACTCAATATCATCTTTCATTCTGTGAGAAAGCAAGTGAGAATAAGGTTACAAGGATTTCGTGTATACACTACTCATATCCCAAATTCTTCTTTCTTTCCATTTTTTGGGGAAATTAATTTCCCAAACTCTTTGGTTGATTAGTTGGCATTAGTGCAAGTCAAAGGTGGCTTTTTATTACTTTGAGAATTTCATGGAGTGTACCAGGTAGTAAAAGATTTCCATGGATGGTGATGGATTCAACAATCTTTTTGAAAATTACAAATTAATGTCAATATTTTTATTTTGTATAGTATAGACTTTTATACAATTTTGACATTTAGTATATTTGGATATTTGTAATGTTGTAGAAAAATGTGATTTCTTTACCTAGTAATGTAATATAAGATTATAGTTGTGTCTATATATATGGCTAGAATTGATAAATTAGTGGATGGGTTAAAGTAGATGTAGTGTTTGCTCTAGTGAATGGTTAATTGCGGCACCTGTTTTATTCTCAATGAGTTGAAAGTAAGATAATAGTAAATGTATAGGTGATCGTAAAAGTAGATCATTGTTTGATTTGTTTGATTCATTTTTAGTGTAAGGACAAGGTAAGAGTAAATGTAAACAAGTGGTGTATTTCTTAGTTGGATGGCAATCGAAGCTAGCATGATTTTGTGTGTGTGTGTGTGTGTGTGTTTTAAAACATATTAAGATATGAGAGAGAGAGAGAGAGAGAGAGAGAGAGAGAGAGTCAATAATTGATAACAACAAGACAATATGCAAATAAATCATTGATTCACAAGTTGCAACAGTAGTATAACAACCTAAAGGATAATAGCAACAGTATTATATCAATATAACTGCATTATACAATAGTCTCAAACATCAAAACCATGGTCTATCAATATAAATATCCAAATCAAAATGTCTCAAACATGTATCCAAAAGTCTCAAACACTAGGGTACGACCCCTTTTTGTCATATTGTCCCAAAACGTTTCGAGGATGGAAACAAGTCACATGGGGACAAGAAACACGTCCACGTGTAACATAACATAATTTAAATATCGTTGCTATGAACATCTCAAATTAGAAAATGATCTAGCAATATATTTTGTAATGTAGGATTTTGAATGCAAATGAAATTATATGTAATGAAATGAGTGCTTACACAATCGCCACATAAAATGTAGAATCTAACCATGTATTTAATTTTTATATTTCTTATGATAATTAAGTTGTTATATCCTTAGCATATCTTACATTTTCTGTTTAGGAAAACCTAAAGATCTAATAGATAGAATTGATTAGAAACATAGGCAATTACACATGAAACTACTTCATGATAGTCAAAGAAGACAAGGAGTGGTAAGAAGCTTAATATAATGACATTGGTTCTATATTATAATTTGTAAACACAAAACATTAACCCACAATAATGAAAAGTCATGTAAAATATTTTTCTTTGTGCTTTGGAGGTACAATCATTGAGATACAAAATTGAAACAAATAAAAAAGAAAAATATCTTTTGTTTGTGAATCAGTTATTTGAAGGGGTGGATGCATTCATTCAATATATTTTCATTCTATACAAATAAAAGAAAAACCCTTACCAACATTGTCCAAGTCTTGTGTTCTAGTAATCAGATTTGAGGATGAAAAACCTTGAATTTGTTGGAAATCTAATGACAAAAGCCCTACACTTTCAAGAATTGGAGGACATGACAAAAGCCCTACACTTTCAAGAATTGGAGGATGTAACCCCTTCAGTTCTGTATGACAATCTCATCCAAGGGTTGTGAATGTGTTTCATGAGTTGGAGGTTATAGCTCTTACAAGTTTGCAAATCTATAGTTGTTTGATTTGGTTTCAGGATAGCATTTTCATTTTGTCATGTTTTTGTTGCAGCTATTAGTTGTCATTATTACAACATATTATGGTGTGTTTCAGGTCTCATTACGAATAAGAAAAGGTTCTGGAATCAATCAATTGTTGATTTCATATGTTAATTGTAGTTATTATTGTTTATGTAAAATTTGTTACAAATATAGGTTTTTTAAGTTTTGGTTAGAATTTGTAAATCTAAATTTATGGGTCTAATCCGTTGGGGTTATTACAAACAAAAAACATGTATGTAATGAGAAAATATAACCCATGCAAGACAAGTGATGCAATCAAGGTCAACATGTGGGCTGAATAAACCACCTCTCACAACTCCCTCTGTTTCAATCTACAGGGGAGGTAGGATCCTGACTTCTACTATGCATCTTTAAATCATCAACTGGGAAGGAAGATATTACAATGCTGCACTATTACATTCCCTATCCCTCTTCTGCATTTGTTCTGTCCTTTTGTTTTCACACATTTGGTTGATCAAATAGACTATACCAATTCCCAGCAAGCAACCACTGTTGTGAATATATTATTACCAATGACCAATTGCTAGCCAGTAATCAATATTCCACATCCTAGTAATCAGAGGTGCCTATCAAATATAGGAGACTGTCAACTAAAATACGTAGCAAAAATAGAGACTGAAGGGGACAATTATGCATTAATAATAAGAAAGGCCAAACAAAGAGTAGCCACCCATAGAAGGATAACTGTTAGTCATAGAAAGTGGAGGTGACATCAGTTATGAAAACAACAGTTATAACTGGCAGCCCATAAAAAACTACAACCCCCATGTTAAAGTAAAATGATCCAATCCCAAGGAAAGGAAAGGAAAGGATCTTTTATAGTCCATGATATCAGCCATATGTTTTTTGGTCTACAAATGGTGACAGCAATATGGGACTACCCCGTACTCCTTGCGGGAGGCACCTAACTGTGCTACAAATGAGGCGTACATACCCTACCCCCAGTGGGATTTGAACTTGTGACCTCTCTTTCAAGAGTACAAGTTCTCCACCACTAGGCCAACTCAATTTGTTTACATCACATGTACATAAGTAAATGAAACAATATGTTTCCACAAGACTACACAACGCATAAAGATTTATGTGGGAAATCCATATAGGCAAAAAGGCCATCACCAAAAGATATTCATACTTATATTATTCATTATCAACATCAAGAGTGTCTTTGAAATCATTTACAAAGTCTCAATCTACAACATACTAAATTACTATAACTGCTGTATTGTTAACACACCAACAATGTACAACACAATGTTATTCCTTTCAGCCTGTACAATCAAGTAACCTTGGCACATTCGTACACAATGATATACATAAACATTTTCATATGAATATCATGAAATATACAACTATAATCCAGCCATACATGATGTTAATGTACTACATAAATCACTTAGCGTGATATCTCCACATGGATAATCACCTTGTACACATTGTTGCTGCCATACATTATGAAGCAAAAGTTACAACCTTAACGCCATTGGTATATATGTACATTTCCTATATAACCACCACTACCAGCACTTCACTTGCAATAAGCCCACACCAACATAGCATTACCCTTGATCACTTGCAGTACCTGGTGCCATATTCCAAGACGTTATACTATTCTCAAATTGTACCATATTAACTTCAATTTTGTTGCACATGCTTTTGCATCACTATTCATGCTCCAACAAACACCATTTACATATGTTGTGAATTGTTCGCCAAATGCCTTGAGGTTGCTGTCACATCAACCAACATCAATGATGGGTTGCAATACCTACAACATCATTATCACATATAAAACATTATGCTTGCCATACTGCAACATTTGTAATGTCACTGGTATCAAGTATGTAGACAAACTCTTCCTATAAGGACTATCTACAAGTGAATATCACTCAAGTCCTAACATAAAACAAGATTTGTGCTGCAATTGAAACGGGAGAGGATGCATATTGGTGGATGTTGTATTTGGATTCATAGCCCTAATCCAGGTGCATGATAAATATAAAATGTTCCTTTGATGGTGGATTTGTTTACTCTCTTCCAAAGACTGAATCATATATGTTCCAAATTTTATGAATTCACTAAGTAATGATAGATACATAAACGGAACCTTACATTAGGAAACAACAGTTGCATTCTCACCTTTTCACTGGGTAACTTTGGTCAGTTAGACAATGTACAAACTATCAGACTATTTGATTTTGGAGAAACATAGATTATTCAATGGGAGTCAAATAAACAATATACGAGGCATTCGTTTGTAAATATATCTGGAACGTAAGTTCAATCACTAATACAAAACTACATGAAAAGAAACTTCATGAATACCTTCTTAGATTAGAATGCATGCAATCCAGCTTCCAACAATCAGATATCAGTCAAATGCAACTAAACATGTAACAGAGCCAAAAACTAAGGTGACTTACTGACACAGAATTGAGTTGGGCAGTGTTCAATTAATAGTTAATAACACTTGAAAGTATTATCTGGTAGTCCATGGATGCACCTTCCCAAAACATAAGACTGCTCACCAAAAACTAATGTCTTGTATCTCAGGTTTACATGATGTGATATGAGATTTGTCTTCTATATGGATATAAAGACAAACTGTCAGTCATTGCAATTTTCTGTACTGTTTCCTCCAAAACAAGATACATAAACAAAACAAATATCCTTATGCAAGCTATTGCAATTTTCTGCATAGTGCATTTCTTCCACCAAAAGTTAAAACAGCTAACATGGATAAAACAAACAACTTTGCTGCAAATCATTGTAATTTTCATTTAGTATATTGCTTCCTCTAAAACAGTCTATATAGATAAAACAAATAGCCACGCTACAAAATATTGCAATTTTCTGCGTAGTGTATTGCTTCCTCTAAATTAGTTAACATAAAGAAAACAAATAGCCTTGCTGCAAACCATTGCAATTATTTTAAAGTGTATCCCTTCCTCTAAACAGCCTATACAGATAAAACAAATAGCCTTGCTGCAACACATTTTTAAACTAGCAAATATTAGATCAAATATAAAGCTTTTCTGCAAAGCATTGGAATTTTCTGAGTTTCTTGCTTCCTTTAAAACTGCATATATAGATAAAACAAATAGACTTGCTGCAAATCATTACAACTTCTGATTTTATGCTGTTTCCTCTAAAACAGCCTATATAGATCAAAGTCGAACAGATAGCCTTACTGCAATCCTTTGCAATTTTTTGGGAGTCTCTTACTTCCACTATAACAGCCTGTAAAGATAAAACAAATAACCTTGACCAACTATAGCATTTTTTTTGATACTGCCCCGGTTCCTCTGGAACAGACTATGAAGACTCTTGAAATCCTAAGAAAATTGTATTGAATGACATTACAATCATGAATCTTCAATCAGAAGATGTTAGGTACTCAATAAAGGGTTTAGCAATCGAGTTAATTGACAGTACTTCAGGTCTTGATGTCAATCAAGAGTGATAAGGATGTCAATCAAGAGTGATAAGGTATAAATAAGAAAAGCTACACGAGGAAAAGAGGCAAGCAAAGACATCAAATGAACAAGCAATCCAACTTAAAGAAGCAACAGACTTCTGATCAGAAATTAGATAGCAGTACACTTTTAATTATTTCAGAATTATTATAACAACATATAGCAATCCTAACAATTGCTCTTTTGTCATACATATTGCCTCTGCTTTAATTGTCAACATTTATCCCTTATATCCATTTATATATAATTGGATATGAGAAATGCATATATTTGTTGATAAATTCATTTATTAACCCCCATCATGGAGGGAAGGAAGGAAATGTGAAGAAGTGGGAACATATGAGATTGCCATCTAAGTAGGCCACCCTGAGTGGATGTCCATGTTTCCTACCATCATGGCCAAGGGGGCAAAGATCCACTCTTGGGCATAGATGAGACAATCAAGAAACTCTATTTACAATCTCCTCTCCAACTCTACCATGATGGGTTATTGACTTTAGGGGGCAAGGCATGGATAGGGATAGCAGGTAGAAGCACCCCACTAGGTAGACTACCTTGAGTGGATGTCCATGTTGCCTGCCAGTGGGGCCAAGTGGGTGAGTGTCCACTCTTGGGCTTAGTGTGGGATGGCTTTGGGCGGACCTACCATGCTTCTTCTGCCAAACCCTAATGAGTTTGACTAATAGGAAACGATACAAATATTGAATATATGTTGATTTAAACATTATTACATGTTATTATCTAACCCTAATAATTGTAAGTATATATACATGTGTGTGTATCCTTAATTAAGGTTGTGGTCTAAATCCAAGCTCATATTGTTTAAAGGAGATATTTTACTTGATAAAGATGTAACCCTAAACCTAACTTGTTGCAATTCTGAATTCTAGAGCAAATTCTAGGGTAAACTAGAAGCGGACATTACAACCCACATTAGAATAATCCTAAACAATTTTGGCAACACAAAATTTTTAGGAAGCCCCCTCCACGGGACCCTAGACTTAGCTCATGGGATTGAACAATTTGCAATAAAGTGAAGTGAGAAGGTAACAACATCACCAACCAATAAAATAAGGTTTATGATGTAGCTGTAGTCCATGCCTAAAACCATAAAGTCAAAAATATATACATTTGAGGCATAAAGCTCTAAATATGAAAATTTTGTCTCTGCAATGCAATGGCTCATTGAAGTTTCTAGAGCATTTTCAAAATATTTACTTTGCATTTCCTGCAAATCATATGCATTGAAAAAGTAAAAAATTGATGGATAAGCAATAAAGCTTAAGACCAATGGAAAACTCAGTAAGGCTTAATACACGTGTTTGTTTGTTTCCATTGCAATTAGCTTTGCAATCATTACTGCATGTTTTAGTTCTATTGATGAGACTATTGTTTGCTGATGAGAAGCATTGAGCCTGCACAGATAAGACCATCATTAGTTATTTTGTATTTGGATTTGGTATCAAAGGTTCCATTTGAATTTATGGATTGATAGAGCAAGGAAACAAATGCAATTAGCAGCTGTAAAGCCGAAGGACCCTCTGCTATAAGGAAATATTTGATATTTCTGGTGTTCAAGCGTTCTATTTCTAAGCACTAGATTTCTACCATCCAAAGATGGTCTATTTATATGCATGATTTATGCATGTCCCGATAGTTTAAGTATAGCTGTATGCCATGTTATCGATAGTAAGTTAACTAACAAAGCCATATGCAATCTAGCCAGTAAAGAAGATTTGTATTACTATAGTTGGAGGAATAAGTACTAGGACCAACTCCAGTAAGAGGGCATTTTGTTGTGTATCATTATGAAAAGATGTCACCCTTCTGCAATCTGACGAGTTTTTTGTCAACTCCTATCTTTTCCAGGTAGTTTTCAGTTATCTAAGGCTTATGTGATCACACAAGCTCTTAGTAAAACAATAACAGATATTCATTTATTGAAAAGAAGAGATTAATCAATAAAAATGCTGACACAGATACACATAAAAGGAGATAAAAGTGGAACAAGTTAGCCTCACAAAATTCTTCTTCATGTTGGGTTGGTTGAACTTGTTATCTATTTTTGCCTCTAAGTCAAAAATAGCTCGACAAAGAGTTTCAGGTCTTTCAAAGATGTCATATTATCCAAGGAATGTCACAAATCCTAGAATTCATATTCATTTAACTTTGAGTTCTTCTATAGCCCATTTGTGTGCTGGAATTGACCTGGAATTGGAAAACAGGAATTAGTTTCCACTCTCAAAATTGAATTCTCAATTCCAATTCCATGAGTCAATTCCAATTCCAGGTCAAGAGGTGGAATTGGAGAAATGCTCATTTTGTACCAAAATTGAAATTGGCCATACCAATTCACCAATTCCCGTTTTCCAATTCCAGGTCAATTCCAGCAAATCAAGGTGACATTTTAAATACCTTTGCCTTACAATGATATAAAAGGATTTTCAATCCTTTTCAAAAGCTTTTGCAAAACGGTTTCAAAAGTGCATGCCATTCTTCACGGTGAGAAAGTCAAAGGTGCCCATCTGTCATGTTTGGAGGGTAGCCCAGGTTTCGAGGGGGAGTTAGTAGAGGAAGTACCCTAGCATGCCCATGATATAGAGAATAGTAGCCTCCAAAGAGTATTTTCGATGCAAGGAAGAAGAACAGTGTTTTCATCCCAAGAGGGCAGCAAATTTGTGATGCATGAACAACAGATAAGAGTGAGTTTTCAATAAATGAACAGCAATTTCTCATAAAAGAGCAATGAAGTTTTCGTTGAAGAAGCCCAAGTCCACGATAAAGAGCTACTAAAATGAGAAATAGCAGCGAGTTCTTGATGTTCTGGCAGATTGGCTTTAAGTAACAGCAGAAGAAGGGCAAGACAACCAAGCTTCAAACAAGGTCACGGTAAAATGTAGGGTTTCAAGCATATTCAAAACCCTATTATACATTTTTTTTATTGTCTTCATTCAAGACCTTTGAGATACAAAGTCAGATTTGAATATGGGATGCCATTCACTGTTTGGAGGTTTTCATTATTTCATGGGATATGACTGTTATTTGGAAGGTCCTTTTTCTTATTCTATGTTATCTCTGTTGCTGAAAGCTTGGCTGTGTTGGGAGTTTGTTTCACTGCTCAAAGAGAGATTTTCATTGTCTTGACAGAGATATCCACTATCTTGAAGAGTTTTCACTGTTGTGGAGAGTCATATATTTACTATTTTATCTAAGATTATTTACTGAAACCTCCATTGTTTCAGTAACCTATCACTATTCTCAAAAAAGATGTTCATTGTTTGAAGAGGATGTATTTGCAGTGTCAAAGATGTATTCACTGTTTCATCAGGCCATTTGACGGTTTCAATGGGTCATTCTCTGGTTTTGAAAGGTTTATATTGATCACCATCTCAATGAAGTTTGTACTGCTATCTCAACAATGTTCTTATTGTGTTATGGATATACAACATGCAAAACAATGATTTCAAAGAGATCAAATCAGTGATCAAGTTGCAAAATAATGAAAATAAATGTCAGGGCAGTGGCATTCACTGTCATGTGAAGAATGCATAATAACCAGTAGATATGAATATACAGGGCAGTCATCCATGCTATTAATGACAATAGTGAGGATCAAAGCAAGAACGGTGATAATGAAAAGGCAAAGAACAGAGCATGACAGTAAAGATAATCAAGATCAATAAATGTAAATGCAGTGAGATACAATGATTATACAACAGTGAGAACACTTATATGACAAGCAGAGAAACATAGATAAGAACATGCAAATCAATAAGAAGGAAAACTGTGGTGTCCAGTCAAAGTATAATGTTATTGAAGATCAAGTAGAGAAAAAATCATAAGCAGTGATCTTAAAGAAAGAGAGGACAGTTATTTCATGAAGGCAAATAGAACAAGCACAAAAGCAGATCAGAAATGAATGATTTCAAGTTAGAAATAGTGAAAGTCACTGTCAAGCAGCAATAAAGAGAGGCAGTGATTGTTGTTCTAGAAGAAAAGTGAGGACAGTGATTTATCCAAGAAAGAAGCAATAATAACATTAAGCAGCAACAGTGAAGATTACTGTTGTACTAGAGGATAACATTGTCATTAAGAGAACAGAAAAAACACAATTATGTGTAAAAACAATCATCAAATGGTGTGTGAAACCTATCTAATGAGGGATACAAAATGGACAAAGCGGTGCTAATGTAGGAGACCATGACAATCGATAACAGAAATACATGTGAATGTTTCGAAAACAGTGGAATTCATGTTGAAAGAGGCAGAGCCAGATGCATGTATGGAAGGCACTAGCCTCTTAACAGTGATATCACCATAATAAGCATTAAGGCAGCAGTATAGATGTCAATCATCAATGGTGAATAAGATTGTTAAAGACAGTGATATCACTGTTTAGAAAGAGATCATATTTTTTGAAAAGTTGACTAAGTAGAGAACCCTTGGACAGACAAGTAGATTGAAAAGCGATTTATGATGGAACAGGGCATTGAAAATGATGGTAAATATAACAAGTGTTTAAAGAGTGTTCAAAAAATTTAAAAACAGTCATCAGCTAAGTGCTATTAAAGACAGTGATATGCGTGTGATGAGGTGCAAAAATGAAAAATCAGGAGTGGCTAAGAGCAGCGATTTCAAAGTATAAACAGTGGAAGACAGTGAATAAGAAGTGGTGATACACACTGAACAAGTACAAAGCTCAAAACACTGAAACAATGGGAACACCCTCATGTATGGACAGAGATCAAGGCACTCATGTATGCACAGAGAGCAACATGTTATGAGCAAGACAAAAGAGCAAGAAAGACATGTTAAAAGCGGTGAAATAGAAATCCTAGATTGTAGAGCAGCAGAGAGGAGCATTTTCATGGAAACAAAAGAACTGTTACATGAGGAGCAAAATAAAAGTTCAAAGGCACTAATAGGGAAGAGGGTATCCATGGATAAAGAGCAGTGAAAGCAAGTCCTTGACAGAGATTTTAACAGACATATTGATGAGCAAAGAGGATACACTTTAAAGTAATAAAGAGCAGAGATATTGTGACATGTTGTAAAGAACAGAGTGATACATTGTCATGAAGAATAAGAAATAGATAGACATGTTATGATGATGTTGAGAGCAGTTATGATGAGTAGAGCAGAGGCAAGTAGTTGATTGTATCATGCAGCAGTTTGAAGCCTTGAAAAGGGGAATTTTAAAGCAAATGCTGTATGTTAGTTTCAGTTAGAGGACCCACATGGGTCAAGCAGCAGTTGAGGCAACTTTTGAGGCTGTAACTAACAGATTTACTTCAGTTTTAACCCCCTTTTGCGGGCTTTTCAAGCTTGTACGACCCAGAGAATTTTTTCATGCAAGTTGAAGAAAATTACATGGATGAGGACAATCACTTTTTGCAGATTTCAAGGAGGTCTTTCAGTTTAAGGCTTAGTTTCACTTTCAGTCCATCTTCAGTTGAAAAGAAATCCTTTATGTAAGGCATTCTTATTCTTTACTTTTTTCTCAGTTCTTTCCTTCTTGGCTTTTTGCACACAGCGAAAAGAAGACATTATAGCTCCTATTTCTCAGTTTGTATGCAATTCCTTTCATTTTTCAATAAAAGAGCTGCATTTCCTTCTCAAAAACTTCTTGTTTTGTGTTACGAATGAATGATCTGATGAGATTCTTGTGATTTGTTTTAAAATCCTTTAATTTTGTCAAATTTATACAGTATTGCAGCAAAGATATTTATGTTTAATGCATGGGTTGTGTTAAGTTGAAATCAGTAGGTTATAGTTGTAATAATCATTGATTTTCCTTCAAGCAAGCATTGGTTCATTGCCTTCCTGTTATGTATTGAATGTCATATTTTGAGTTGTGAGCAGAGATTTCTTTCATTGGAATCAGGAATGTATTGTGAGTTAGACAAGTTGATTAGGTTTCTCATAAATTTGGTGCATCACCTCCTAGGGTAGCATTTCAGTTCAAGCAATCCTTCCCTCCTTTTGCCCACCAAAGCAAGTTAGTTTAGGTGATCCATCAAGGGAACCAACCCTCCCTGAAGATTCATCCTCGATATAGGCAACCCAAAGGCCTGTGGATGATCCCATGTTTCACTGGATAGCTAAGTCTCACACTCGGCTTGGGTGCAATCCTTTGTGACAACAGTAATAAATTTGCATCAACTACCAACTGACATGCTTCAATTACCACTAGATGAATCTAAGATACGATTGTTAATTTGATTGTCAACAAGTACAAATCTGAAATGTAGATAGACCTGAGATGCAATGACTTAATACATGTGCAAAGCAATTTGGGGTGCTCTAGCCACGTAATGATGAAAGGGCAGTTGTGAAAGCAAAATCTTAGATGATTTTGTCTGCAATAAAAATGGTCAAGCCACTTCCATCTTGCACAAAATAGGACAACATGATTTTATATAGAAAATGGCAAAATAATAGACCATGGTACCCAAGGATGTTGAAGGATTTAGATGGTGACAGGGCCATGCTTAAAGAACAAATACATGCAAAGAAACACCTTAGACAAGTTGTAGGACACTTAAAAGCTACCATTCGTAAGACATGGAAAGGACAACAATTAAATTTCATTCTCTCTTTGAATGATCACTACAAAGATGTCTTATAGAGCACCACATAACAAACATGTGAAGTAGAAAATCCAACTCCAGTAATAGGGCATCTTGTTGTATCATTATGAAAAAAAAGTCACCCTTCTACAATTTCATGAGTTTCTTGTCAACTCGTTATATCTTTTCCAGGCAGTTTTCAGTTATCTAAGGCTTATGTGATCACACAAACTTTTAGTAAAACAATAACAGATATTAATAATTTGGAAAAGGGGTGATTAATCAATAAAAATTCTGACACAGATGTACATAAAAGAAGATAAAGTGGAACAACTTAGCTTCACAAAATTCTTCTTCATGTTGGGTTGGTTGTAATAAATTTGCAGCAACTACCAAACTGATATGCTACAATTAACACTAGATGAATCTGAGATACGATTGTTAATCTGATTGTCAACAGGTACAAATCTCAAACATAGAAAGACCTGAGATACAAAGACATAATAAATGTGCAGAGCAATTTGGGGTGATCTAGACATGTAATGACAAAAGGGCAGTTATGAAAGCAAAATCTTAGATGATTTTGTCCGCAACAAAAATGGTCAAGCCGCCTCGAATCCATGCCAAAACCATCTTCCCAAAATAGGACAACATAATTTTATATAGACAATGGCAAAATAATAGACCATGGTAACCAAGGATGCTGAAGCATTTAAATGGTGACAGGACCATTCTTAAAGAACAAGTACTTGTATAGAAACACCTTAGGCAAGCTTCAGGGCATGTGAACAATGGCATTGGAGAAAAATGCTATGTTGAAGACACTTAAAGCTACCATTCATAAGACATGGAAAGGACAACATTTAAATTTCACTTCTCTCTTTGATTGATGACTACAAAGATGTCTTATAGAGCGCCACATGCCAAACATGTAAAGTACAAAATCCAACTCTCTGATTGCAAGGACCAAGAGTAATGGAGTACATTGCAAAATTATCAAACCATCATGCACAATCAAAAAATCATTTAAATTATTGCATGTGTAGATTTCATCAATGTCAGAGGCCCACATCATTTTCTCTCTCCAGTTCTCTAAAAATATTCCTAGCAACAATGATTTCTCAATATTTTGTTGTCGTAAAGTAGATCTTCCATTAGTGCAACCTTGCAAATAGTCACTTAAACTGTTTAATTTTGTTTTTATATAGTTGTTAAGGTGGGATATGATATAGAATCTTGAAGCTCGCATGCTTATAGATTCATTCCAAGGTAGCAATTTCCTTGGTGATTATATGAATTTTAGATCAATCACTTTTGCAGGGAGATATTTTCCACAGCTCTACAAAAGCAGAAGTAAACTACTACAAATTTTGTTTCCAACTACTACAAATTTTGTTTCCAAGTGCTGTCATCTAAACAATTATTTTTAGTTCCATATTGTTTTGCATTAATATGTCCATTTGCAAGTATAGCAGTTTATTTTTTGTGCATGTGTGACTGTTGAAGATTATGTTTAACTATACTACTTGATGGAAGTAGGACACAAACAACAAGTCATAAAATGTAATTTGAATACACAATGTTTACCAAAATTTAAAAAGCTTTTAGATAACAGAAAATGAAAATGGATTTCACTGTTGAATGTGAGACTGCATCCCATAATATAGGCTAGAGAGTTGGCAGAATCCGGCCACAGGACATTAAAAAAAGGTGGCAATAGATTGCATGATCATTATAGTAATAGAGGTATCAGCCATGAAAATTGTAGCATGCTAAAAAAATGTGGACAACCTGGACAAATCCCTGGGGTTTGCGGTTCACATATGGGGTGTGGTGATACGGATCATCTTGGTTAATAGTACAATTTCCATTCAAGATGCCAAAGATAGGGATGAAGACATATAAAGATTTGTTGCCTTCGATACAAAATGCCATACAGGTTTAACTATGTTTAACTATAGTTAAACATATAAAGATAGTAATAGAGGTATCAGCCATGAAAATTGTAGCATGCTTAGAGGCCTCGGCAATGATTTGGTTATTATGCTATTTAAAGAAAGTCCAAGGTATGGAAAATCGTCGTTGGCCAAAGTTGATCATGGAAGAAAGGCTGGACAGAAGAAAAAACACGTGGATGAAACAAAATATCAAGTGGATGGAAAAATGGAATATTAGTTTGCATGAATGCCCGAACAACAATGCTGGAATAAAAAAGCTTGTGAGGGAAAAATTCAGAAGTTGCATATGGTCGAAACAACAGGGGCACAAAAAAGACTACTATACCCAAGAATTTAACCCAACTCAAGATCATGAGGAGAAAGCGTACATAGGAGCAAATATAAAATGGAAAACTAAAAGGCTCATAGCTCAACTCAGGACGAGCTCTCACCATTTGAGATGCGAGACGGGCAGCTGGATGGTACCCAAGGAAGAGTGGGAGGAGAGAATATGCCTATTTTGCAACACGTGCGCAGTGGAGACCAAGCGACACTTTCTCTTGGATTGCCCAGCATATAACGACATCCGTTCCAACTATGGGGATATTCTAAAAATGGGCAATTTAGATACTCTTTTCGAGGAAACACATCTTGACAGGTCAGCAAATTTGGTGATCAACATCCATTGCCGCAGAGCAGATTTAAAGAAGCAGCTTCAAAAGACTTAATGCACACACACCCCTTCTCAAGTGGTGCTTGTCTTTTGTCCCGTGGGTCCCTTAGGCTGCTTTGGCTTCGTGGACGTCATTAAAATCTTTCATTCATTCATTCATTCAATGTGGACAACTTGGACAAATCCCTGGGGTTTGTGGTTCACATATGGGGTGTGGTGATACGGATCATCTTGGTTAATAGTACAATTTCCATTCAAGATGCCAAAGATAGGAATGAAGACATATAAAGATTTGTTGCCTTCGATACAAAAGGCCATACAGCAGTACAACTCTTTCTCATATTCTTTATATAAATGAGAAATTGCATCTTTTTAAATTTTTCTGTACTTAATTTATCAAATATAAATTTTCATATTTTATTTTGACTGCCGTATACAAAATCTAGAAAAGAAAATTCTCTTATCTGAAATCTATCCTTCCATCCTCAAAACTCAAAGAAATACTATTAAAAAACATAACTTTGAGAGACCATCATCTGTCAGCCAGCAGTGGCAAGTTTTGCTGCCTTGACTTAGTCAACTCAATTTTTTACAAAGACCTGCAGAGCCTTCTACATTTGTGCGTTCTAAATAAATCAATCTCAGGACCACCTTGTTGCAAAAAGTCGCAACATTGTTATAAATTTTAAAAACTAAAAATTAAAACACACGTCTTCATTTTCAGCATTCATTTCTTTAGCAGCGACTTCTTTAAACCCTCAACAATTTGTTTGATTTAAATTTTAAAATGATCTCAAATCCATTTAATCATTAGCAGTTTCTCCAGCAGGGCTAGGTGTAATACAACCACCAGTCCATTGAAATTTAAAAGTTTGCAGCTTGTTCCAGAATTTTGAGAGAATAAAATCCATTTTATCATGAAATACAAGTTTAAAATTTGTCAAGCCAGGGCCTGAAATGGACCTGGCGAGTGTCGGTTCCTAAACTCTGCTTAAAACCAATTACTAACTAACTTCCAACAAAATGTTTTCTGAATTAATAACTTAACTTTCAGCAAAATGTTTTCTGATTTTGTCCGATTGCTGATGAACTTCCACTGTAAATTGAAAAGCCTGATGTTCTGGTTTACTGATTTCATGTATTTTTCTAAGGACTAATATGGCACCTTATTAAAGACTGGCTCCAGTGTTCTAAACAGTACCCAGCTGCAATCATTTGTGGGCTGGAAAACTTGTTTACTCAACATTCTGTATAGTCAGATTTTCACTCCTTGATGTAGCCTGATTTCCATTTGGAACATAATGATGCGATTTCTGAGACGACTTTCGGAAGTACAAAATTTCCATCTATTGATATTCACCTATTACATTACAGTTAATGGCCACAGCAATATCAATTAGCTCACTTGAAAAAATTAATAACTACAATGCCTACCTTGCTTGAACAGCAACTAGACACAGAACGCAGGGCGGAGGATGTATCGACATAGCTCCTGCTGTTGAATATGTTACCCGTTTGTTTGGATTTTTGAGTTCTGACCCTCACTTCACCGTCCAAAATTTTGTTTTTGCTGAACTCTTTGTGCGACTGGTGGCATTAGAGAGGGCGCTTTCATAAATTGCACACAGTGTTTTAGACTCAGGATGCCCTTCCAAAATCTTGCTAACAAACCTTGCCTCTGGCATCCACAATACCGTCAAAGGGGAGAGGTCGAGGTCATTGATGGATTTGATTTTCTGCCAAACAAGAAACCTGGGCCTCATAGTCCTTTCCAAACTCATTCGCAATAACAAAGGATGCTTCACTACATAATTAGCAGGCAGCTCCATGTTATTAACTAGAAAGTTCATCTTTTCACAAACATTTTGCTTGGACAAAGTCAAGACTAGAGGGTAAGCACCAAGTAGTTGCAAGACTTCTTCAGCCGAGAGCCCGCAGAGTTTGAGGTTCTCGATCTTGGCCTCTAACGTTTTTGTGCAACTCGTGGCCACTATACCTACAATATATTTGAACATTTTGCCCGTTTTGTCGGCAGAAATCTTCTGAATGAGACCGACTTGTGCAGGCGTTAGAGACGTGCGTGAGAGAGCAGCTGGACAAACCCGTAGGAAGCTTACGAGCTCCGTTTCAGAAAAACCCCATCCTTGCCAGAAAGCAAGCGAGGGCTTCAGCTTCTTCTCCAAGCTAAAACTGAAAAGTAATGGTGCTTTCAACAGGGCTTTAACGAATACATCCTGCGACAGAAATACATTCTTCAGAAACTCCATCGTTGGAAGAAGGCTGTTCTCGAGGCTATTGGTCAAAGTGCGTGGATTGGCCGTCAAAAGTTTGCCCAGAGTTTGATCCACAAAACCGAAATCTTCCAGTAGTTTGAGCTTACGTTCCAATATAGTTTCTGCATGTCCGATAAGCTGGGGCAGCGTCCTCAATATTCTGGCAATTTGGACTTCAGTGCAGCCGTGCTTCTTCAACAAATGAATGACCTTCTCTACGTTGTGGAGGGTTCGAAGGTTCTGCAATTGGGGTTTCAACTTGAGAATCCGAGTTATGTCGGTCTCAGAAAGGTTAAGTTTGGTGGAGGCAAATTGTGAAAAGAGGGTCTGCGAATGAGCTTCAGTAGAGAAACCATTGCGAAAGTGGAATGGATGAATAAGAAATACTTTGTAGGATAAAATGGAGTTCATTGAAGCTGCTGCAACAAAAAACAGTTTGCGGCACGACAGAGTGTTCATCGTGGAAGCTGCGGCAACAAGAAGAGAAGAGAATGGCTAGTGTTTTCCCAACTAATAGGGTTTCTTATAGCCGATCACGCCGCCGCAAAATTTCTCTTCGCCGTTTTTCTCATTGTTTTTTCTGAACTCAATATGATTTAGGTGTTTACAACATAAATTTGCCATTTAACTAAAAGTCTCTTTATTTTAAAGCCATATATGAACAGTTCTAATACTTTTTATTTGTTTGATAGAGAGAAAAACACACGACATGTTGGCATTTGGAAAGGAGGAATAAAGTTGTGAGTGGAATAGAGGAATTCGTGAGCAAAGTAGTGAGAGGAGTGTGTTGGTCAAAGGGTGATGCAAGGCGAGTATGGAAGGGATGACTTAAGGCCCCGTTTGTTTCACAGAATTGGGGCGGAATTGGGAGTGACACTTCCTGTTTTTGCGAATCCAACGTTTGTTTCTCTAAATTGCAATTCCGGATTCGTCAAGCAAAACTGGGTTTAGACACCAAAATGAGTGGCATCATCTTCCCACTAAATAGGTGGAATTAGAAATCATATCCTGGTTTTACGATAATAAGGTTTTGAGGCAAATTCCAATTCCCCAAGATGCAAAACCGAGATTTCAAAACCTGGTTATTATGATAATAAGGTTTTGAGTCAAATTCCAATTCCCCAAACAAACGGGAGTTGGTGAATGAAGAGATTCTAGGAAGGATTTTAGAGCTAGTGAGTAGGCAGTTAAAGCAAAAAGGGAAGTGTTGTTGTATGATTCAAGGGCTTAATGCTAACAATATAAGTGGAAAAATACAGACAGACATGAGCATCCTTGGGATTCAAAATTCTAAAAGTGAATAGATGAGAGAAGCATGAATATACCTGGCTAGAGGAAACAACATTGGCACCCTAGACCTTTCTCAAATCTGAGAATATGATGGACTAAGAGGACTCCCCTATCGCAAGATATCCACATTAGTGAAGGTCGCATCGATGGAATTATAGCCAAAGGGAAAGGAACATAACAAGGGGCAACCAAAAGCAATCGAGCTTAGGAAATGATTCAAAATAGAAAAAGATCGGAAAGGGATATCCCTTCAAGACCAACACAGTTTATGGGGAGGCATTGGTATGTACGATTTCAGGAAAAAAAATAGATTTGGGATGGGAATTGGAAAAAGAATTAGCAAAACCTGGATAATGAAAGCAAAGCAAGGCAAGGGGAGAAGCTAGAGATGGGAGAAAAGCAAAGGGCAGATCCTAACTAATAGTGTGTTTTAAATTTTATTTTATTTTATGTAGAAGTGGAAAACTTTAGCTTGGCTATTTTCCCCTCGTGAGGGTGAAATTTGCTAAAAAATAAAAATAATAATACTTATACCTATCGTGTAAATGAAATTAGGGGTTTTAATTGTCATCAAACGATTATTTTCCTACTATCTATTATGATGTAGGAGCATCAAGGACACATTGAAGCACCATGACCATTTGTGGTCAAATCAATGTAATAAGGCCAATAGGAGGTCATTCCAATGGTTTTGAGGTTACATAAGTCTATTATGTTCATTTGAATAAAATTGTAAGGCATCATAAGTCATTGGCTCTAAGACAACCTATAAGGCCCTGAGTTGGTCAAATGGGATCAAAGATTGTAAACTTTCCCAATGAGGGTGGAATTGATGAAAACTGAGTCTAAAAGTCATTTTTGACATGTTCAGAAGGTTTTAGAAAAAGTTTGAGTCAGTTGGTCAAGTCTCACATTAATTGTGAAAAATTCTCAATTTGCAATAAAAGTCATTGAGCAACTTTTCTTGCAAATCCATTGCCAATGGAGGTCAAACATATAGAATGAGGTTTAGAAAACCCCTGTGGGGTAAGGAGGTCTATTAGGATCCATATTCAATGTTAAGAAGTCCATATGTCAAGTTTTAGAAGAAATGTCAAAAGTTGCCACTATGTTGTCAATAATAAATTAGCAAACAAATATGGTTATAGGGCAGTTTGGGTTGGTTCCAACTGACCAACCAAGTTTTTGTGAGTCTATATAAGTTTTTTCTCTTAGGCATAAGGTAGAGATGTAGATATATATGATCATTGAAAAAAATGGAAGTTTTGCCTCACATTTCCTACTATTTTCCTGCAATAGTCATATTTTCTTGTTGATCAGAGGTACATTTTGTTGGTATTTAGATTGAATGGATCCAAAACCCAATTGGAAGTTAAAGTATAGTAAGTTTACTTCATTTTAAACTTTAATTGAGGGATAGTCGTATTATATAGAGGGAGAATGAGTTGATTCTTTCAAGGTTATCATGAAACCCTCCAATTTAAGGGTTCGGTAGAATATTTGTGATAACTCTCACTTTCACTGTTCAAAAATTGTGTAAGACTAGAATTTGTTAGTTCTTTGAGTCCTCTTTCTAATGGTGTAAATATTTCATTGAATGAGTGTATCTAATGGAAGTTATAAGAGGTTCTAGGCAGACTGTTATACAAACTTTAGTGACTGTGATAGTTATTTGCAAGGTTCTGACTAATTTCTGATAAGTTTGTGACTTCCAAGTGATTCAAGAGGTTGAATTAGGTTGAAATTATTCTAATCTCCCCTTTCCAATACATGGAAAAGAGTATGTTATATTTATTAACATTTTTTCCCCAAGGCACTGTCCAAACAATCTAGTTTGGTGGCTACATATTTGATCGTTTCTGATTACCAATGGATATTTTAGGGGTTCCAAATGATAAGGAGCAGTAAGAGAGTTTGTAAACAATATAAACCTTCCCCTCCAATGTATTTCAAAAGATGAAATTTGTTTAAATATCCTTGTGATTGTTGATTAGACAGAGAAATGGTGGGTTGAGAGTCCTTTGGTGATTAGATATACTTTGTAACTTCCCACTTGGAGGTTAAGTATATTAGTTGAGGTCATGATTGATGTGTTGTAGTACTGCACTGTAAGTGGTCTATCAAATATAAGTCAATGTTCCCTTGTGATCGATGAAAGGTACGAATATGGACAGTCTACATGATGCAAGGAAAGAAAAACCTATTGGAGTTTGGTATGTGATCAGTCATTGAATCTATGTTTCTGATTCTATTTGATGGTGTTGATACAAGTTAGTGTATGTTTATTCACTATCAAGTTTGATAAGACATTTGGGATGATTTAGTGTCATTGGAAGGAGTAGTTCCTCTTGAAATCTCTTTAGGTGAGTGTTGTTACAAAACAAAGTTGTACATTGACATTGTGTCAAGTTTGTGTGTGAATCATAAGTCCTCAGCATCACATTATAAGCAAGGAGAAAGGAAATTAAAGAGAAGTAGATAGAAGATGGTAGAAATCATCCATGACCTTTGCAAGACATGAGAGGACAATCAACGTATGATTCTTGTGTGATTATGGAATTTGTCTCCCTTTTGTCTTGTGATTAAGTGAATTGAGCAAGTTTTCCTTAAATTTTGATATCATGGTACTTTTTAGCATGTAAAATAATTTTGTTTATCAATTAGTGAAATAGCCTTAAATTTTCATGATTTTATACTAGGATCACTGAAGAAGTAGCATTGCTCATTTTAGAACTTGAAGTTAAGGTTATAAGCTCAATTAGGGTTTTAAGATATGGTTTAAATATAATTGTAGCAATATGTCATCTCTATTGAGATTAGGTAGGTTTAGCAAGGTAATATGAGAAGTTAATTATTAATTGCTAAAGGTTTGGATATATTTCATGTTGAGAGAACGTAAGAACTAGATTCCTTATCTAAGGACTTGAAATCAGGGTTTGTAGATATCAAATTTTGCAGCTTAGTTTATGTCTTCTACTTGGTACTATATTGACTATAAAGTTTATGTCAATTTTTAGGGCTTTTCTATGAATGCATTTTTGGGTTGTCATTTAATAAAAGAACAAATAAGCTTAAGTCTAGAGAAGAGAAAATTGAAGAGAAAGTTTCCAAGGTGTTGGCACTCTAAAAAATTTGTGAGGAATGGGACATAGTAGCATGCATTTGTACTATTTTGCTTTCAAGATGCATGTGGGAACCAAGTGTTTTCTGGGTGGTTTCATAAAATGTATTTTTCCATTGCCTTTCATATGCTTCAGTGATTTATTTCGAGTCCTAAAGTTGCATGCTCAAATGGGTTTTCATCAGTTCGTTCCTAGGGGGTCTCAAAATCAGAAAATTGTTGAGTGTAGAAATTGCCGAGAAGGGCTACTTCAGGATTGAATATCTTGAAATTGGATACGTGTTATGAAAATCTGAGCCTAACATCTTGTTGTACACATTGCATACTCTCTATGTGTCAGGTTTCAGGTCCCTGTGATGAGTTTCGACCCTGTTTATTCATCCCCTTCCAGAGGTGTTTTCTCAGTTTTGCACTTGTGCAGTGGTTCATTTGTTTGTCGGGAGCCCTGTTTGTGAAGCTATATTTGATACCCGGTGATTGGTCAAGAAGAATTAATGATGGATTTGTATTCTAGGCATGTTCCTCTTCTGGCCTGTCCATTTTTAGCCCCTGGTGAATCCGTTTCAGTACTTTTCAAAGCCAAATCCGTTTGTAGTTTTTACTGTTTTGCTGAAACCCAGAAGTCCGGAAGTTTTAAGGGCTATTTTGACAGTGTGAAAAAGACACCTATGTGATCCGATGAGCAATCTAATGATTGAGTCATGTTGTAGTCATGTTTTACTCCAACTCTGCAAAATCTGGAACCATGGTCAATCTGTTTGACCAAGTTTCCAGGCTCATTCCATTTGCAATTTTCACAAAATGTATTCAGTTCTACAAAGTGTGTTCTCCTGAAAATCCAAATGCCCTACTTTGCCAGTGAATAAC
>MU227184.1:3838422-3851178 GCA_018584345.1 Thuja plicata
TTTTTTGGTATTTATATACCAAAACACTAACATCCAAGGTAAATAAGAAGCCCAGAGGCTCTTGGTGAGCTCCTAGGGGCTGGAGGTCGACTTACATGAGCTATGCACAGTGTTTTGACATGAAATCCAAAAATGACTTAAAAACCATGAAATGAGATATCCCACATTGTTCCCACAGAAGGATTTCTAAATGCATATATGCAAAAACACAAACAATGTAATTTGAATAAGAAAGAGGAAGCTCTCCACGCGTGGCCAGATGGTGCCTTGGGAAGCGTGCCCAGATGAATGACGCCCAAATTTTGTAGACGAGCTGGAGGATACATGGTAGACACGTGGTGCCCAATCACACACCCACGAAGGAGAAAGGAAATTGCAGAATTAGCTCGCGACTGTGCGACTCAGCTCGTCGCGCAGTCGCGCTGGTTCATAAAGTTGCTCGAAATGGTGTGCGAGCTCGCGGCTGAGCCAGTCGCGTAGGTTTTAGTCGCTCAGTCGCACAACCCAAAATTGCTCGTCGCGCACTCGCACAAGGTTCACAATGAGGTAAAAAGGTGTTGCGACTAAGCGATTCAGTTCGTCGTGCACTCGCACAAGGTAAATTTGGAGCCAGTCAAGGATGCAGAGATGGATTTTCAGAACAAATCAGCAATCGCCACCTGTCCAATTCTGGTGCACATTTGAGAAAAAGGGATTAAAATACACATAGTTTTAAATTTGATTTCAATTCAATAGTTTGACTATTGAAAAATATTCAAATATTTTAGAATTGTTCACAAAGTGTGCATGGAAAGGCCAAGTATTTTTGATGATTCCAGGGGGAAATTAAATCAGAAGTATCAGCTATTATATACCGTTGGAAAGGTATTGAAGAGAGGAATATGATTTTACATACTATTTGAGGGCATATCAGATCAGATTTTGGTAGTAACAGAATGAAGTGGTTGCAGATATTTTATGGGAGAAGGACAGGTGTTGGTAACTAAATTTGTTTTTCCTTTTCTCCTATATCTCAATTTCTTCTCATTTGTAACAGGAGGTTGAAATTTATGCTGCTAGGAAGCTTCCAGGCTTTTGAGTCTTAATTATTGTGTTCATGGTCTTTCAATGTACAATTTTAGATGATTTTTAATGAAAATAAAAGGAAATCCATGTTCAGAACTTGTATGATGTCTTTGTATCTTTGTTTTGATTCTTGTATATTAACCTGTAAGGCATGTTAATATACCAGTTACAAGGTATCTGTGTGTTTGAATCTGAGTTTCTCTCAAAGAGATAAAGTCTTGTATTCAAATTCTGAGAATTTTAAGTCTGCATATGAATGTGATGTCCAGGAATTGAAATGAGAAGAATGGCTTGCAAGGCATTTCATTCGGGTTTTTGAGTTTGGAGTTAGAAGTTTTCTGGGAGTGCACATCTGTTTGACTCTGTTGCCCAATAGATAAGGCACTGGTCTCTGGTCTTTCTAGTAGTTTCTTCATCAATCAATTATTCAAATCATTTTCCCTTTCTGTTTAAAGAGCTGTGAATGATTATTATATCAAGTGTGATGGGCAGGAATCCATCCCGTGATTCACTGAAAGAAGTGAATCCAATAGGTACACCCGCCTGAGCCTTTGAGCTCGAAGTGTAGGAGGGTTTGTTTGATCCTTGTTAATTAGCCTTTTCTTTGATAAGGTCAAGGAAAAATGCTAACACAGGGTATCATTCTTTCTATTTTGTATTACAACATTTACATCAATATTTTACTGCAGGCAACTTAAAAATAGTTTACATGTACATTTTTAAATCCCTTTCAATAATTTCATTTTGCCTTACACCTACTAATTGCATTCACTTATAAGTTTCTATCCCATTTTTAATAATTATGTTTTATGCATCTCTTGCAATTGTTGCATTCCTTGAGACCATATTCATACATGCACATGTCAAATAGCTCACGTACCTTGTCAAGGCATGCATGTCTTAGTCTATAGATTTGAAGAATTAGTATAATATAACAAATATATAAAGAAATATGGTATAAAATATATAAATTTTACGAAGAATTAATATTGTATTGATTAGATAAGTAGGGAGAGGGCCCTAATCCCTTACATAAGATTAAAAAAAGCTTTAAAAGAACAGCACCAAGGAACAACAAAACATAGTGAAGGGGTCCCTAACACTACATAAAAACAAAACTACCAAAACTAAATCACTAGTAAACTCAAATAGATATCTGCAATAAAACCATATTACTATCATTGACTACCATAAGCCTAACAATTATATAAACACTCTTCAAGTAATTGCCAATAGCTAAAACTAAAGCAACTAGCCTAATAAAATTCTTATTGCAAATTAAAAGCTCCAACCAGGAGCACAAAACCAACACCAAAAAAAAGACTAACTATGACCATTATTTAGAATTATAGAGAGACTCAATAAGGCCCCAAGTTTTTTTCCAACTCATTCAACACCATAAACTAGGTGTCCAATTTACCCTTCTAAGGGTTTCCTCTTTTTCTCCTTTGTTGTTACCTTTCCTTTTGAGCTACTTCTTTATCTTGGAACTTTAGGTGGTAATACTCATCATTGATTTTTTTCATAATAATCTCGGTAATGTGGATGAGAGAAAAGATCGCCTTATCAATGACCAAACATTTTTCATATACCATTTTCTCCAAATTGTCCAACCTCTCCACAATTCCTTGCAACGAGTTATCCTAGTTAATATTCTCTTCCCTGGAAGCTAATTGGTCTTACTTCTTATCATCCTCGTCAATAGAAATTCCAACTTCTTCTTTATCAAATTCAACCTCATCATGGTCCTTGTTCAAATACCCATCTAAATCTTTCTCAGAGCCTGTATCTTGTTCTTCAATTTCTTCTTCACCATCACAACAATAAATTTCCCCGTCTGAATTGTTTTGAGAAGAAATAATTTCCTCTTCTTCCAGAACTATATTATTCCGTTTCAAGGGAGGATAAACATCAAATTTGGCCAATCTTGCAAACCTGTGACTACTAGAGCCTAATCCTACCTCCTCAATCCTCAGGGTTTTAGCCTTATCTTTCTTGTTCTCTTCCCCATCTTCTAAGATTGTGATAATAACCCCTTTATTAGTAGTAGATATATGAGGTTTCTTCCTAGAGGAGCCAAGAGGATCCATTGGGGTTTCCTTTTTTCAAGAGTTAATGTTGATACCAAAATTTGCATTCAAATAAGGTAACAACCTCTTGTGGGAAGTTCAATAGTTGGGGGACTAATCTTTGTGCACTACTAAACAACCTCCATATTTTTTTGAAGTCGACTCTTCATTTTACTTCTTGATTTAAAGGAAAAGGGAAAAGAGAGAAGAAAGTAAAATATTATATAGGTAAACCCACCACTGGGGTGTTTTACTAAGAATTTTTTATTTATTTGGCACTTTCATAAAATAGAAGAGAAATGCATAGTGCAGTAACACATTCTAAAACACATGAGTCGCATACATGATCATATAATTAAAGAACTCGAACTACTACAAAATTCTTAAAGATAGATAACATAAATCACATTTCCAAATGATATAGATTATAAGATAAAAATGATCACACAATACTCAACAAAATATTGAAAGGTCATTGGCACAGTCAATCATATTGATCATATTAAGGATAGGGATAGATTATACTAAGATCAAGAAAATGAAAGATGATGCTATATTTAACTCCCGAGTTTTAATCAAGATGCCAACAAGAAAAAAGAGCACAACTCTTCAATATATATTCATTGAAAACCATGCTTAAAATAACAATTGTCTATAAAAAGGTCAAAACATTAAATGTACTCATCACCTTAGGCTCTGACAATGCCAAAAAGTCAAGTTCTATAAGCCTCCATTTGATTTGCATGGGTTGTTGGGCAAAATTTGCTATAGGTTGAAGAATGTAATATCTGGGAGGCTACTAAACTTAAACAATAGAGGGGGGAAGAGTCTGCGCGTATATCAAAAGAAACGATTGGTGATGCCAAGAAAAAAATTTTGAATGAAGGAATTGTCTTCATAAATGCAGGACGTTATCACCAACGTGATTCCAAAAGGGGCAACATGACCCTAGCCAATGAAAATAAAAGGAGGGACATGTGTCAACACTGTGGGTGATTCCCACATAGCCAAGAAAGTTATACCAAGACCATGTGTTGATTTGCCACATGTCCCCCAAGTCGAGAAATAAAAGAGTGCCTAAGTCGAATCCTACTAGCCTAACCAAACAAAAGAAATAAATTGGGGTTAGGGATATGAATTAAAACCCTACCAACTTATTTGTGGTAGAAACACTCTACAACTTGGTGACTTCTAGGATGCTTTTCCTGCTAAGCGATGAACCCAAGACTCTCGATAGCGATCAAAATTTTAGATCGCCAAGGGAAGGAACAATTTAAATTTGGTTAGGGTGGCTTGTAGAGGATCCCATTCTTCATCGGTTGGTTGGGAGAGATCCTGAAGGAAAGTAGTGACCTAATCTAGCTCGAACATTTCCTTGAAAGACACACCAACCAACCCTCCTAAAGCAAATTCCAGACTGAATATTATTTTGATTAAGGGCCAAATAATATCCTCAATATATGTTATAGTAGGAGGGGAGGATAGAGCCTAGAAAGCCAACTGATCTCATTTTTTTTTGGATAATAGTTGCTAAAAAATTGTCTCCTCAATTAGCTTTCCATTTTCCTGGAAAAAAAATGGGGAAGGTCTTATTGAATAAATCCTTTGAAAAGAGTATTGATCTCGGTTGTGTTGGCATTGAGTGCCTATAAGTGGTCATTTCCCCTTAGAGTGGCTTCATATTTGATTATGAATTTATTTTCCTTTTGTGTTTTTGCTCTTCAATCAAGGACTCCCACCACAGATAGGGTGTATATCGATGCAACAGATAGTTTTTGAATCAAAGCCCTAGAATCGCTTGGTTTTGGGACGACCTCTTGCAGTATCTATTCTATTATGGAATCAACATCAATGCTTAATCTTTGAGAATCATCAAGGAATCTCAGAGCATTGGCTAGGTGGGCCATGGAAATTTTGATCTTGTCCCAATAGGAAAAATATAGTTATTGTAGGATTGTGAGCAATTTATCTTGCGTAATATGGACCAAACGGCCAACGACGTGTTGTTGGATCTGTTGATCCTTGAGAGTGATTTCTCCCTTCAAAACACTGATCCTTGTTAGAGTATTTGTGACTTCCTTATGTAACTACTCTAGCTCTTGGTCCTTTATCTATAATGTTGTTTGTCTCTCATTATGCTCTTTATCCAGAGATTCCTAGGCTTCTTTAAGTTGATTCTTAAAGGTGGCTTCTTTTTGTCTCATAGCATGTTCCTTCAAGACTAGAGTTTTATTTACAATGAGGTATTGGGCCTCTTTGAAATCTATTTTATCTTTTTAGTGTCCTCTCGCACCAAAACATTCTCTAGCTCCTTTTGAGCTCTTTCTCTTTCCTGTGCGATTCCCATTTTGAATTTCCATGTTTTGTCACTTGGTGGCCAACTATTGTTTAAGTCACATTACCTCTTCATTACTTTTCCTCAAGGAAGTCCTGAGATTCTCTATTATTTTCTAGTACCCTCGTAGGTCTTTTTTAGGTTTCAAATCTCCTCATGAGCTGCATTATATTCCTCATGAAGTGTATGAAGTTTTTCCTCTAATTTTTTCCTACTTTCTCACTCTGCGAGTATTGAGGTGGCATTCTTCTCTTGTCTTTCCTTCCTAAGTCAAGATTTTTATGCTCTAAGCCCCTTTACCTGGGCCTTATATCTATCCAAATTTGCGAGTACACTCTCAAATTCTTTTTGTAACTTCTCTACCTTATGGTTTTGTGTGATGAAATTAGAGGTACTTGTTATGACTCCTCCAAGAAGTCAACCTTGTCTTAGGGATGAGTACTTCTCATATTAATCCCAACAAAATGTACAATGTAACCATTGATTTGCATCTCCCCTTATCACTTCTAAATATTTGGGTTCATTGATGCTAGCATGAGCGTCTATTGCTTGTCATCATATAAATTCTCTATCTTGGGGGTTGTCATTTTTGCAGAATCTTTCACCTTTCTTCTTTGCATTCTCTCTAAGAATGTATCCCTTGTTGTACCAAATTGTCTCTTTATTTCCTAATGGGAAACTATCTGTTGTCCTACCAAAGCATTTCTTGATAGTAGCTTGAAGGGGATTGGTATGGTTACTGCATTTCCTAGCATATTTGTGCCATGCCTTCAGGGAAAGATGAGAGTGGTAGGTGAATATAAGGGAATATTAGGGAGTGCCTAGCCTTGGGAAGATGAAGTTGTGGTTGTAGGGGTTGCTGATGGGGCCATGGTGGAGTGAGCACTAGTATTTACAATAGGATAAATGAAAGGTTGTGAAGGATCAGAGGAGGCCAAATAGAGAAAGTATGTGGGGGCTATCTAGGAGTGGAAAAATGTTTGGAAAACTAGGGTAAATATCGAACCAAAGATTGGGAATTGAGGAGGGGAGGAGAAAAACTTACCTAAGGGCATGAAGTTGAGGGTGCTACAATAGTATCTTCTTGCTCATCCTCATCCCGGGTATTACCCAGATTTAACCTCCTAACTCTTCTGATCTTTTTCTCTAGCGGGGGCAATAGAGGGTCCTTAGCCTGACTTTTTCTATGTAATTTCTTATCCAGCTCTTGGTTAGCGACAATGGTGGAGGCTATTAGTTTAGGTCCCAATGAGGAATATACTGTTGCTTATTTTATAGTTGATTTCTCCTTTTCTCGGTCATTGCAATGCCTAGGAGCTACCCTCAATTATGACAATGTTTCATCATCAAAATCTCTTTATGAAGACTCTGATGGGTGCACCTTATCCAAGAGGCCACTAAACACGTTTTCACCCTCTAAGTTGCCTACATCAGTTGTGGTGCTGCCTAATTCCTATTTGTAAACCTAGAAAGAAACAATCTTATTGCTAGGCCAATTCTCATTAGCAAGAAAAATCCTAATATTCTTTGGAACTCTACTTTTGGGGTCTACTCGGGCAATTTTAGGGTTAAAAGTGGACCAGGTGAGTAAGGAATCAGTGGTAGGTAGTGTTGTATCAATCACAAACTTGTTGTTTATCATAGTCAAATTATGACATTGTTTTGGATAAGGATGGGATGCATGCATAAAAGGAAATCTGAAGATAGTAGCAAGGCATCCATCAAGGTCATACCGCTAAGTATTACAAATAAGGTGTAGGGATAATTCTTCTAATTTTCTAGCTAGAATGTGCTTGGATTTTTTATTTTGGATAGAGATGTCATCAAATGTCAGTGTGTCAACAAACATTGTCATTTTCTTCCTTCCCGGCCCATATGCAACATCCATAGTTAACAATTGCCAAAAAACTCTAGGGCCAAACCCTGGTTCATAGCAGTAAGGAGTAACCGAACCTATCCCTCTATGAACCCATGTGCTCGAACAAAGTTGAAATCATACCTGTAGAACCAATAATAGCACAAGAGGAATGCTCTCAAGAAATATCACTATTCTCCATTAAACATCATAATTACCTCCCCCACTAGAGCTTGCAGATTGGGGACCACAAACAAGTCTGTGAACTCATAAAAATCATGAGTTGACAAGAATAAGTGGGTATATATTGTTACTAAGTTTCTCGTATTTCCCTTGCTCACTATGTTCAAGTCCACGAACCTTGAAAAAGTTTGGGGTTCTGATAGAGAATAAGATGTACAAGAAAAGAAGTGTGACAAAATTTACCCGTTGCACTAAAACCATCCCACCACTGAGACATTTTGTTGGCTGGGTTTTTCATGAATTCATAACGACATTTTCTTAAGCCCCACGTGAGTTGAATTGAAAATCCTAAGAAGAAAGGATGTAAGTTTATGTCATGGTCCAACCCATGCATAAAATACAACATAGAGAAAATGTATCATAGGTCATGCTTGAAATATTAAATAGAGACCAGAAACATCGACCCAGTTCTATCATCCTTGTCCATATTCAACTTTGAATTGAAAAATCTAATTGTGTTATTATTCCCCATTCATCTTCCTTCATAGTATTTTTGACTAAACTTGGGAGTTCATATGTGATGTATAACATCTCTCTTATCATGGACTCGCTAATCTCCAAGTTCAAATTAGTGCTCACCACTTTTCTAGAGTCTATGTCAAAACA
Source organism: Thuja plicata (assembly GCA_018584345.1). Taxonomy (NCBI): domain Eukaryota; kingdom Viridiplantae; phylum Streptophyta; class Pinopsida; order Cupressales; family Cupressaceae; genus Thuja; species Thuja plicata. Next base: position 3,846,596 of record MU227184.1, read on the forward strand.
CTCCACCCATGCACGATCTGATTTAGGGTAGGGATGGACTCTGGGGAACATGAACTAGGGAGGACCTGAGGACCATATGCATTGGCATAGGTTTCTTGGTGGTATGAATTTTGGTGGGTTCTTAATTATTTGAATGACCCCTTCCTTGAGGTTCTTTGGATTTTCCTGTATTATTGGGTCAAAATATCCTTGACCCAGTCTTAAATTATAGAAGAATATGTGCAAGAAACCTTCTCTGAGGGTTTGGTATATTCATAATTTGGCCTTGGTTGGCTAGGTGTGCATGTAAAAGAAGAGTTACCAAGGATATCCACATAAACAGCTCGTGAGTTCCTTGCTAGGGGATAAGAACTTGATCCTTCTTTGGCCATGAATGACTGAAAACTATTTTTGAAAATGGTTCAAACCTCTTACTCTCTCAAGATTTCAAGATAAGAACACCTCAATAATGAAAAAGTGCTCTTTATAATTCATTCCATCGTTAATTCTTAAAAATATGATCTTTGGAAGATGGGACTCGAGGAAATAATAGCTTGAGCATTAAATGATAAACATGATGGAGGATAGTGGCCAAGAGAAAATTGATTCTTAATGGAAAAAATGTGGCAGGTGTTACGATAGATGGCATTCCAAAAAAACACAGGGCGTGAAAAGGGCATTGATACCAAAACAAAGAAAGATACTCTACTTATGTACAAATCTTTTACAATCCAAACTCAAAAGAAAGGTTTTAAAGGAGCTCCATTGACAATGATCTTGAGGGTGTTGCCTTCCATATCTTCTAACTCAAAAGAGTTATTCTCCTTGGAGGTCCTAATATGAAAAGGGTCCTTTCATAAGGTGTCAAATTTGGCATGTTGTCCTAATTTCCCAGCGCGTTCATCATACTTCAAAACTAGGTCCCCTTTAAACTTTGAGTTGGACGCTCCTTTGTCAAACTGTCTTTTAACAACCTGTTGTCTATGTGTTAATGTGTTGAGTGCCTTCTCTGGGTCTTCTTAGAATTTCACAAACTTAGCTATTCTGAGCTCCATAGCATCACCATGTTCAATCTCCAAAGACTTGACCAATTGGAGCATAGGGATTTCTATTGATACTGGCATTAAAACTTCCTTTTGGTATGCCAATTCATACATGGATGCTTTCAATACCTATTTTGGGGTGACCTTGTCAGCATAGAGAGCTGCCCTATGATGCTTAGGCCAATACTTTTGGTGATTTGCACCATTCTCTTTATTAACTAAATCAAGTTCTTATTAGTGGATTTTGCTAGTCCATTTACTTGAGGGTAATAATTTGATGAAGTCTTCAGGAAGGTTTCATGCCTTAAGGAAAACTCTAATATCTTATCCCCTAGGAATGCTTTGGCATTATCTGAAATGATGGCCTTTAGAGGCTCAAACCTCAACACCAGCTCCTCTAGGAAATTCATGATCTTATTTTCATTGGTGTTCTTCAAAGCGATGACCTCAGACCACCTAGTGAAATAATTCATAACTATCAATATCCACTTATGTATCGATCTTGATACTGGATTAATTATCTCTATGAAATTCAGGCCCCACTGTGTGAATGCTCATTAGTAAAAATTGGGCTTAGAGGCATAGCAAAGTTCTTCATTTGCCCGATAAAAAATTGGCACTCTTGGTACTTCCTTACATAGAGGTGATTGTTACTGAACCATTCAGGCCAAACATATCCCGCTTTCATGATTTTTAATATCGTAACCTTGGCATAAAAATGTCTGCCTAGGGGACTGTTGTGGAATTCCTCAAGGATAATGTTTACTTGGGCCTCATCCATGGATGCAAGAGCACACAATTGAAGTTTATTTTGAAAAAAGCGCTCTACCAAGATGAATCTCATATTTTGTAGTCAATAGAATCTTCTCTTATGGCTAGGGAGGTGAACTAGATGTCTTCTAGTTTGCATGAAAATAACTTTGTTTGTGATCCAACCATCTTCTCTCTTAGGTAGGTTGATCATGACCATTTACTGTACTTTATCTCCATCTCTATCAACATCTTCTTTTCATACGGGACTATTTTATTGCACGATGTATTCGTACAAACCTCTTCCTTTGATGACATTGGTAGGCTAGACCTCAATGTCATATTCTAGGATCTTGGTGATCCAATTGGCTCTCTTTTATGTTATGTCACCTTCCATAATGTATTCTCTCACACCGGGGTGAGATACATACACAAAATTTATTTCCCACTGCCATGTGTTTGAACTTTTTCAGGCCCTTCAGAATAGATAAATCCTACTTTTCAAAAAAAATTTAATTTCCTTCATACCCTCTTAGTGTCCTAGAGTAGAAGGCGATGGGGTGTTTGATCCTCTAGTCCCCTTGCTTTTGTGTTAGCACAATTGTGATGTTGTGTTCGACTCTGTAGGCATACATTATAAAGTCCTTGGAAAAGTCAGGGTTAGATAATGTAGACACCCAAAAATGGACATTCTTGTGAGATCTCATTAAAGTACTAATTATTCCTCTATTAATTTTTTTATGGGCAATATGTCGTAGCTGATAATTTTATTTTATTATTAAAATAGAAATTTTACATCTTCGTTCATGCGGGCACCAGTGGGAAATAATAGAGAAAAGAAAACCTTCATTCTAACCCGGGACTTAAAAAGTCTTGTATAATAATAGTTTACATATCATACTAATGACATTTGAGGACAAACTCTCATTTACAAAATTGAAGTTTAAATACGTATAAGTCATTCCTTTATTTTATGGCTTTATGTTGTAGTAATTATATTGCATATTACAATTTTTTCATTACAATTTATTATACTTTTACATTCATATATCACCAAAGGAATCCCATGTAATTTCAATTCTTTCATTCACCCATTTGATACAGAGGTATGTCCCCCACATCCAATTATCAATAACCTCTGCATACACATGGAAAATACACCAACACCTTTCCCATCTTGTCATTATTGTTAGTTATATAACTAGATTGTAGAAGCATACTATTTTCATGTATTGATCTAGTTATTTTTTTTCTCTATAAATTCTAGAATACTAGCTTAGAAATCAGAATTTTAGTTGGATAAGAAATCACCATATTATAACATCAACAGAAGGAACATGCTTCAATGTAAAGCCCATGTTAAATAAACCAGGTGGGACAAATATTTCAGTCATCCAAGCTCAAATCAAGGCCAACCATTACCAGTATATGAGTTTTATATATATCCTAAATATATATACAAGCTGGAATAAATTCAAACCACTGATATGTTGATCACAAGGACTCCAACTTGAAACCAATGTTAGTGTAATAAAATCATGAGCAAGGGTAATGTTAGAGTATTATTACTCTAGTTGCTTAAGCTTCTCTTAGGTGCGTTATTAATTAATTCTTAATTAATAATGTGCAACCTAGTATTTTCCTTTTAGGGTTTCGTTCACCTTTTTAAGGTTGAACTTTGTAATTGTTGTTTAGAAATTCAGATAATAATTTTGCTCTCACTTTTTGAGTAACTTCTGAGTTTTGTTTTTTCCTCCTTTTGCTTCATTCTTTGTGACAGGCTTTTGCATGCAGCTAGATCTTGGAGTTGAATCTGATATTTCATTAGTTTCTACATGGTATCAGAGCCTTGTTGCTGCAGCTTGTTCAAGTTTTTTTGGAGCTGTGGATCAAGCCCTCTCTTTCTGGGGTTTTCTAGTGTTTTTTATATTGGATCTGGAGGGTTGTAATTTTTCAGAGTCATTTGAGCCAAAACAGACTCTGCCATTGCATTCAGAAGGCCCGAGAGAGTTGAAAAACATATAAATTTTGACTATTTTGGTCTCTGTGACCACAGGGAAAAATTTCTAGCCTACTAGGGCCGTACGACTCAAAAATCGAGAAAAAAACTTGAAAAAAATTTAAAAAGGCATTATTTTTGGTGTTTTTTGGGCGCTGCCAGCGCGCCACCAGCGAGCCGCCCCCGCGCCGCTGCAGGCCACCGCGCCGCCACCCGGGCCGCCACCGCCCACAGGCCGCTCGGCCGCTGCCAGCAACCGGCCCACCCACCGTCGGATCTCCGCCAGGCCGCCACCACCTCCGGCAACACCGCCCAGTCGCCACCAGCCCGACAACCAGCGTTCAGCTAACGTCACCTGTGACATCAGCGGCCGGGAAAAAAAATTTCTGGCAGTTTTTTCAAATTTTCTGGCACTTTCAACTTTCCGGCGGTCGGGAAATATTTTCCGGCGATTTTTTGACGGCTGTCAAATTTAATCCAGAAAATAGGTGATGGGCATTTAGCCGTCAAATTTTTTTGCATGACTGGTTTTTTCCAGCAAGCTCACTCTTCAGGGTACTTGTTGGTTTTTTGCTCATAACTTGGGCATACGGTGTCCTTTTTTGAAAAACAAAATATTGTCGGAAAGGTGTTTCTGAGCCCGTCGCATTGGTGCAGGTCTCATTTCTTGATTTTTCCATTTGGTTTCTAGTTTTTGTAGTCAAATTCATACCTTCCTTTGTGCTCCTGTTCTGCTTCTGGAACTCAGGTTTTTTTTTCTCGTTTCTTGTGCTTTCATAGTATTTTGTGGTGTATGGGGGATAGGATTATAC
>MU227184.1:3852867-3866105 GCA_018584345.1 Thuja plicata
ACTCCTTTGAGCATCAGCTCGGCCTTCCAGTGACACCTCATCTTTTGAGGTCACCTCTTCAGTGCCCACTTCCTTTCACTCCTTTGCATTGGAGTCATGGTGGTTTGTTCATTGATCCAGGGGTTCTGTCATTCTGGAGGGGCTTTGGAGCCTCGACCCTCTCTCTCGGGGGGGTTGGCAGCATGCATTGTACTACTGGCTTTGAGAGAGTCTCTTGAAGTCATTCCTTTTGTCTTTGCTTGCTTTTATATCTCTTTTTGGAGAGGAGTTTTTCCCACTGGGTTTTCTCCTTTGTCTCCGATTTACAGAGATTTCCTTGTTCTGGGTACCTGATCAGGCCTTGTTGCCGGGACCCATTTCTTGCTTTCATAGTTTTGCTAGGTCAACTTTCTCCCTATGTTCAGCTTAAGGGGGGGTGTTAGAGTATTATTACTCTAGTTGCTTAAGCTTCTCTTAGGTGCGTTATTAATTAATTCGTAATTAATAATGTGCAACCTAGTATTTTCCTTTTAGGGTTTCGTTCACCTTTTTAAGGTTGAACTTTGTAATTATTGTTTAGAAATTCAGATAATAATTTTGCTCTCACGTTTTGAGTAACTTCTGAGTTTTGCTTTTTCCTCCTTTTGCTTCATTCTTTGTGACAGGTTTTTGCATGCAGCTGGATCTTGGAGTTGAATATGATATTTCATCAGTTTCTACAGATAATCCTTTAATCCTACAACCAATTGTATTAGGAATGTGACGTGTTACGTAACCTAATAAAAATCTCAAATATGTAAAACAAGTTAACTAGATACTCCTTATAATTTAAAATTACCTTCATAAATAACAAATTAGGAAATTGCTTTGTCCTCTTATATCCTTTTAGTTTTAATATAATTAGATAACTTTGAAAAGATGTCGGTAGTGCCTATTCCAAGATAGGTGAGTTATTTTGTCCTTAAAATACCATAAAATATAGAATTGAATGTTGCATTATTATATAAACAATATTATATTTGATAAGACATTTATTTATTTATTCATTTATCAATATTGATGCAGGAGCATCTTGGGAGGTAAACAGTGCAATCTTGCATCAAATTTTATCCATGCACTTACGGGTAGTTATTATGGTGACATGTCGGCAACAAGCAATGTTGTAGGTGATCTTCTTCACTCAAATGAGGATTTCCACAAGGAGGGATGGAAAATGGAGCCAAAGTTCTCCCAAGTACCAAACTAGGTTGCAGATACAATGTGGAAGCAACAACAACACAGTGAGAGAAGAAACAACAGAGATCCTTTTCATTAATTGATCAAACTCATTACATGCCAGGCTATAAGGCCTTCCTAGTTTTGGCCATATGCAATCAATGAACTACAAAATAGTCTTCATACATGCGAGGTCACATACCTACCTTCCAGATAATTCAATACTTAATATTCTATCCTCTCTAGAACTTCCTATGCCCCTAAACCTAAGAACATAGAAACAAATATATACAAGAGTCCACCCAAGAGGTCAATGCTCAAATCCATAAGTGAGACCCAGATTTAGGTCCAAACATATCCCAATGAGAGACCCCAAATAAACTAAGCCACAAAAATTAAATGTAGAAGTCGGCCATCAGATCCACCTCCAAAATAAACAACTCAAGCAAAGGATGACCGAGCAACAGAGTGACTCAGGCAAAGAACACCCCGAGCAATAGAAGACAAACCCGAGCATCAGAAAATGAACTCAGAATAAGCATAACCAAGAGACAAAAAATGAACTTAGAACAAGCATGCCCGAGCAACATAAACCTGAGCAACAGAGACCAACTCGAAACAAACATACCCGAGCGACAGAACCCAAGAAATAGAGTACTTTTTACCAAGCAACCTCCAAACAAGCTAAAGAACAAAAGAAAACATATTTTGGTTGAGCAGGATTGCCAAGTAACCAAGATGCTCCTACATCAGACACCTGGGGTTAATAGAAATAATTCCCCGAATCATGTATCAGGTCCAACCTGAAATGAATCCAACTTAGATTGATAAATCCAAGATGAGTCCTCAATCGGTCTGTTCTTCCATTTTATCATATACTCCATGTATTTCTTTCCTCTTGTACTTCTGCCAACTCTTTGTTTCAAAATCTTCTCAACTTCCTCTATCTGCTTTTTAGGATAATCACTTGGTACTGTCACTTCTTCATCAGGTTCATGATATTCATATAAGTTTGAAATATTGAATATAGGTGATATATAAATGTCATTAGGTAATTCAACTTCACAAGCATTTCCATTGTCAAATCTTCTCAGTATTCTGCAAGGACCAAATTTCTTCATTTCAGTTTACCATATGTTCCAATAGGAATTCTTCCTTTCTCCAAATGAACCATTACTACATCACCAACTTCAAATGCTTTATTTCTTCTTGATCTGTCTGCACTATCCTTGTATTTATGATTTCTTTTCTCCAGCTTCTGTTTTACATCTTCATGCAATGTCTTCATAAATTCAACGAATTCTTATGCTTCAGCACTTCTTTTTTCTTCTCCAACAATATCTCTCAAGTCTGATATACCTCTCATTTGTGTGCCATGAACAATCTCAAAAGGTGTCTTTCCAATACTTCTATTTATTGAACTATTGTATGCAAACTTTGCTTGTGCCAACATCAAATCCCAATTACTTGGTGTGTCTCCAACTAGGAATCTCAACAAATTACCCAAACTTTAGTTTAAAACCTCTATTTGTCCATCAGTCTATGGATGAAATGTAGAACTAAATCTCAACTCAGTATCCAACTTCTTCCAAAGTGTTCTCCAAAAATAGCTAACAAACTTACTGTCTCAGTCAGAGATAATACTCCTCGATAATCCATGCAATCTAACAATCTCTTTAAAGAAAAGATCTGCTAAATGTACTACATTTGATGTTTTTCTACATGGTATGAAATGCTTCATCTTAGAAAATCTATCCACAACAAAAAATATGGAATCATTACCTCTTGTTGTCCTCGGTAAGCCAAGAACAAAATCCATATTGATATCACTGCAAGGTTTCTCAGGAATAGTAATCGACATATACAAACCAACATTCTGAATTACTCCTTTTGCAACTTGACAAACTCCACAACTTTTCACAAATTTATGAAAATCCTTATACAAGTGAGGCCAAAAATACTTTTCTTCAAGCAAACTTAATGTTTTATCAATGCCAAAATGTCCAACCAGACCACTACTATGTTTCTCCTTTATCAAATTAGTTCTTATTGATCCTCTTGGTATACATAAATGAATACCTTTGAACAAAATATCTTCCTGAATGAAATAGTCTTCATACTTACTTGATTGATTTGAATTAGGTGCTCTACACACTCTCCACTACTCAGAAAAATTAGGACCACTCTCATATAAATGTTTCATATCATCAAAACCAAGAACTTCAATTCTCATTTCAATCAACAAAGATCTTCTTCTACTCAATGCATCAGAAACTCTATTAAAAACTCCACTCTTATGCTTAATCACAAATGTGAGACTCTGAAAATACTCTACCCATTTCATATGTCTCTGATTCAACTTATTCTGACTACCCAAATATTGTAAAGCCTTATGATTAGTATACAACACAAATTCATTTGGCATCAAGTAATGTCTCCATTTCTTCATAGCTTGAACAATAGCATAGAACTCTTGATCATAGACAAAATATTTCCTCTTAGCATCATTCAACTTTTCACTAAAGAAATCAACATGTTTACCTTCTTGAGTTAACACAGCTCCAATTGCACTTCCACTTGCATCACATTCAATTTGAAATACCTTATTGAAATTAGGTAATGCTAACACAGGCAATTCAATAACTTTTAGTTTCAAGGTTTCAAAAAATTTATCAGCTCCATATGTCCATTTGAATTCTCTTTTGTCTCCTCTCATTGTTTCAGTCATAGCATTACAAATAGAACTGAAATTTTTGATAATCTTACTATAAAAAATTTCCAATCCATGAAATGATCTTACCTCACTGACATTCTCAGATGTAGGCCAATTCAGTATAGCTTCAACCTTCTTAGGATCCATCTTCAAACCATCAACTGAAATCACAAAACCCAAATACACAAGATATTCTTTCATGAAGGAACACTTCTTCAAATTTATCATCAATTTTTCCTCTTTCAATCTCTATAATACTTGTCTTATGTGCATCAAATGCTCTTCTCTAGTCTGACTAAATATCAGAATATCATCCAAATATAAAATCACACATTTATTCAGGAATTTATTCAAAACTTCATTCATTAACCTCATAAATGTACTCGATGCATTAGATAAACCAAAGGGCATAACCAACCACTCATACAAACCTTCCTTTGTCTTGAAAGGAGTCTTCCACTCATCACCTTCTCTGTTTCTGATATGATGATACCCACTCTTCAAATCAATTTTGGTAAAATATCTTGCTCCACTCAAACAATCCATTATGTCATCCATTCTCGGTATATGAAACCTATACTTCACTATGATCTTGTTGATTGCTCTTGAATCAGTGCACATTTGCCTTTCTCCATTCTTATTAGGTACCAATACAACAGGTACTACACATGGAATCAAACTTTCTTGGATCAAACCTTTGTTCAACAATTCATGAACATATCAGTTAAGCTCTTCATTCTCGGTTGGTGTTAACCAATGTGGTGCTTTGTTTAGTAAACTAGCTCTAGGAATCAGATGCATACAATGACTGATATCTCTCATTTGTGGGAAACCATCAGGTACATTATCTGAAATTATCTCCTTGTACTCAGTGAGTAACTTCTCAACTTCTGCAGGAATTTCATCTTTTGTATTCGTACTTGGTTTGTTAGGAATCAAAGCATAATAAACATCATTCCTTTTCAAATCCTTAACAAATTGTCTACCTTCCATCAGAAAAAATTTCATAGGTGTACATATCTCAGCAACAGATTCTTCAACCAAAGGTAACAAAACTTGTTTCTTACCATCAACCCAAATAGAATATCTATTCAACCTTCCATCATGTATAGCATGTCTATCATACTGCCAAGGTCTACCCAACAAAATATGACAACAATCCATAGGCATAATATCACAAAACACGTTATCATAATACTTTCCAATTTTTAGATTCACAAAACATTGTTTACTCACCATTAATGTATGCTCATCCTTGATCCATGAGATATGATAGGGATTCAGATGTTTCATCCTTTCTAACTGCAACTTTGTGACCATTTCCTCAGATGCTAGATTCTCTGAGCTTCCACTATCAACAATGACTTTCCAAAATTTGTCTACAACTCAACATCTGGTCTTGAACAAGCTTTTCCTAATAGGATCTTGCTTATCTTTGTCACTCTATAGTATCCTTCTGATCATGAGATTACTTTTAGGTTCATTAGGTGACTCCTCTTGCACCAAAGCATTTCTGCTACTAATGATCTTATTGCTTGCATGTGTGCACTCACAGGATTTATGTCCTTCCTCCCCACAATTGTAACAAGTTACTTGGAACCCTCTTCTTATATAGCCACCTCGAGAGTAATTCCCTCTTCCTTGGTATGAACTTCCACCTTTCCATTCAGTCTTTCATTTGTCTTGAGATGTGTCTGAAATTGACTTGACTGGTTCAGATCTATTGTTTTCACCATGATATCTACCTCTTCCTCTAGGGAATCTACCACCTCTGCCTCTTTGTCTTTGTTCATATCTTTTGTTCAATTTCTCCTCAACTTTTAGGGCAAACTGATATGCCTCCTCAATGCTTTCAATCTTGACCATACTGATCTCATCTTGTATAGAACTTCTCAATGCATTCAGATATCTTGCTATTCTTTCCACTTCATCCTCAACATGTCCAGATTTGATGTCCAATCTGTAAAATTCTTCAGTGTAGTCTTTTATCGATCTATCTTTCTACTTCAAAATTTGCATTCTCCTAATCAGGTTAATTTGATAATCACAAGGTAGAAACTTTCCTTTCAATTTGTTTACCATCTTATCCCATACCTTGATTTTTTCTTTACCTTTCTTCTTTTGATCAATTTGTAGATGTTCCCACCAGAAGGATGCGTGGCCTTTCAACTTTGTGCTTGAAATAATTAATTTCTTGTCCTCTGATACATTCTCATACTCAAAGTACTTTTCCATCTCAATTATCCAATCAATCAATTCATCAGAATCCAATTTTCCACTATACTCAGGAGGATTAAACTGAGGTGTGGACTTCAAACTTGTCAAGGCTCTTAGGAATATTTCTTCTTCCTGGTCCATCACAGGTGTAGGTGAAACTTCACCTTGAACTTCTTCAACTTCATCATCACTAACATCCCCAAGATGCCTTCCTCTATGTTGGGCTGTCTCAATAATTTCCAATCTTGCAACCATCTGTCTAAGCATATTAGCTAGACCTAGATCTAAATTTCCTCTCCCACAAACCATCTTGAATCCCTCTGCAATTGTAGGTTAGATTGCAATTTGCTACCCCACAACAATATCACCAACTAGGGTTAGGGTTCATAAGAAGGAACTTAGATATCACCAATGCTCTGATACCACCTGACGCAAGGAGGGATGGAAAATGGGGCAAAAAGCTCTCCCAAGTACCAAACCAACTTGCAGATAAGAAACAACACAATGAGAGAAGAAACAACAGAGATCATTTTCATTAATTGATCAAACTCATTACATGTCAGGTTGTAAGGTATTCCAGGTTTTGGCCATATATAATCAATGAATTATAGAATAGTCTTCATACATGCGAGGTCACAGACCTGCCTTCCAGATAATTCAATACTTAATCTTCTATCCTTTCTAGAACTACTTATGCCCCTAAAACTAAGAACATAGAAACAAATATATACAAGAGTCCACCAAAGAGGTCAGAACTCAAATCCATAAGTGAGACCTAGATTTAGGTCCACATAGATCCCAATGAGAGACCCAAAATAAATTAAGCCATGAAAATTAAATGTAGAAGTCGACCACTAGATCCAACTCCAAAATAAACAACTCGGGCAAAGGATGATCGAGCAACAGAGTGACTTGGGAAAAGAACACCTTGAGAAATAGAAGACAAACCCGAGCGATAAAAAATGAACTCAGAACAAGCATAACTGAGCAACATAAAATGAACTTGGAACAAGCATGCTCAAGCGACAGAAACCCGAGAAACAAAGACCAACTTAGAACAAGCATACCTGAGTGACAGAACCTAAGCAACAAAGTACTTTTACCGAGCAACCTTCAAAGAAGCTAAAGAACAAAAGAAAACATATTTTTTGTTGAGCAGGATTGCCAAGGACCCAAGATGCTCCTGCATCAATGATGTACAAAGAGTTGGTGAACTAGACGTGAGAGAGGGATCATTAATGAGGACCATTGTAGTGGTTGAAGGAAGTGTCAAGAAGAAGGAAGAGGAGTCTAACATAAAAGAGGGGAGAATGGGGGAAGAACAAGGGGGAACTTGCCAGATAGTGGAAATAGTTTCTGAACTCCTGTAATCTAGTAGATTTTGGAAGAATGCAAATGCCTCTAACTAGATTTTGACGATGATTCCAGATTTGGATTGCCGATAGTGCAAGGTTGAGTATCAATTTTTTCTAGAGGAAAGAACAAGAAGATAAGACACCGAAAAAACTTGAGGAAAAACGTGGTTTGATGTTTGTAGTCTAAAAGTGACCGAATGATAGGAAGTAACCATTCTATGTTGACTTGACCAGTCTCTTAAATTGGGTATGAACCGCTATCTATGAATTCAGACTTTTGTTTTTAATATCAATGGAGAATACATATTGTTTAGTTCTGATTTATTTGACTCTCACTAAGGATACTATGTGGTTTTTGTGTTGTTTTGTTGGTTACTCATTAGTGGTATTAGGGCAGGTGGCTCTGAGTGTATGAATATAATATTGAATAATGACAGTTCATACCAGGACCTGTGAGTGTGGGCAGAGTTCAGAATGATGCCCAAAAGAGGTCGAAGGGGTGGTTCTAGCGGTAGAGGCATGGATGAAGGCAGAAATCATCCCAATCTAGAGGATTTTTATGTCCTTCAAAGGCAGGTGGAAGCAATGCAAGAGGAGTTACAAAGGGGTGTTCAATCTAGAAGAAGATATTATGAGAGTGAAGAGGAGATGGAATCTGAAGCATCAATCCATGCAAACAATGATCAAGAGCTAGCAACAACAGAAAATGATCCATTGATCACATCTCTCTCAAGAATAGGAAAGAGACCCTAGATGGAATTGTCAACATTCAATGGGAGTCTAGACCGAGAATAACTCATTGACTAGATTAATGACCCAGAGGAATACTTTGAATTTGAGGAGATTGAAGACCCAGATAGGGTGTGGTATGCTAAGAACAGGTTGAAGGGTCATTCAAGGAGTTGGTGGAGATAAGTCTAGTTTGAACGAAGGAGAAAGGGAAAATACCAAATTCATAGATGGGATAAAATGGTGAGAAAGATGAAAAGGCAATTTATTCCATGAGATTATGAACTAGACATGTTCAAGAAGATGAAAAAATTGAAGAAAGGAACCAAAAGTGTCAAAAATATACTAAATAAAGACCTGATCAGAACATGGCATACAGTGGCCAACAACGAGAAGGTGGCCAGGTACATTAATGGATTGAAAATGAGTATACAGGAAGAGATGGTCCTTGTTATAATTTAAAACATTGAAAAGGCATACCAAGTGATAGGCCATTTTAATGGCATACTTTAGATACCCTAGGAGAACTTTTGATAGGTCTTTTGCCATGTTTTCTCTTATTTACTCCAAGAATTTATGTTTTAAAACTCCTAATATGTGGTAGTCAACCACTAAACCTATGCTATGGACATATGCTTACTTAATATGCTTTATCTGGATGAATATGCTCTATTTATTACTATGGAATCATGATCATGTTTTATGGATGAATTAACTAATTGAGCGATAGATAATGCATATGTAATTTAATGATTATTTGCCATGAATGCTTTTATCGTAACAATTTAAATGCAGCACATCAAAGTAGCAACTGTCGTCTTGATCAGGTGAGCATGTCCATGCGTTAGATGCTTGAATCGGTCCTATATCAGGTGCATACAAATGAAATATCATCATAGCATTAGCATAAGGTTTCCGGTTAATCCAGGTGGAAATGGATGAGCAAAGACTTGGAAAACACAATAAGTTCCCTGATGAAATCTAGGAGAGTGGGAAGTTGGAGCTGTTGTCCAAGTAGTTCTTTTCTATTTTCTGGACTGATTCCATTTCCTGCTTTCTAGCTTTCCTTTCTATTAGTTGTTTGTAATAAAAGTTCTGCCTTTTCTTAGGGTGTGTTGAGTTTAGCAGTTAGATGTTTCCTTTGAATAAAGCCCCGCTCCTGCATGAGAAGGAGGACATTATTAGAAGATAGTTGCAGTATAGTTCAGTTCTGTTGTTTTACTGTTTATGAGAATCTATGTACTCTATTATTCATTTTAATGAGCAAATGAAGTGTTGAGATTAATTTTGTGTAATTGAGTGTTTTGGGTACTCACCCAAGGGGGCCCACTTGGTGAGGAATCCATAGTTAGATTCATTTTAGTTTAGTTCTCTTTCTTTCATTTTTGTCATTTCAATTCCCATACTGAATAGCTCCTGCAGCCAAAGCCACAGGACAACTATCACTTCCTATAGCCATAGAATAGTTTCTTTCCAGCATTTATTTCCTGCAGTGATTATAGAATGATTGGCTGAGAAAGTGCTTGGTGCATATATTTTTCTGGCCCATTTCAAGTAACACGTCCCTAGGTTTGACATATTAAATGAGTTTCTTATAAAGAGGACGAAGTCCTTAGTTGGATGTCCAATCCCCGAGTTAAAGGATTATGCCTAGTTTCTGAGCCTTTATAATGAGCGATCATTTTTGGCATCATTACCAGGGATGGTTCTGAGCCTGGTTCTTATTCAACCATTCCTAGGATTTTGTTTCATGCTTTCATTTCCCGCTTTAAGTAGATTAAGCCTCATCTTGAAAAGAAAAAACCGCTATTCACATCATTTTGTACTAGTTGCATGCATAATAGATGAAGAGATGTCCAAGGAAGGTACTTGCCAAATCAATCCAGTAACCTATTTGAAGAAGAAAGCCAGTTCATTGATGCTATTATTGAGCTTCCTGAAGGCCTTTCATCATCCTCATCTTCTGAGGGTCACTTCCATGGTTTCCTCGAGGAACAACTAGAAGCCAATCTATTTTTTGAAGCCTTTGCCAACCTAGGATTCCAGAATCCTAGAGAAGAAAATCCTTGATAGTTAGTCATCTACCAACCTCAAAAACCACCTCAACGTCCATGAAGGATGGCCAATCCTACTACATTTCCTTTTCCCATCTCTAACTAGCATGATAATAACAACCTTAAGAATATTCCCTCTTCTGCTCTTCCAAAATTTTATGGCCTTGTCACAGAGGACCCGGATACCTTTCTCTTTGAGTTTGGTATCCTTTTTAGGAGCTATGACTACACCACTGATGCCCACAAACTTAAGCTTTTTCCTGCAATACTTAAAGAGTCTGCATTATGATGGTTTATGGGTTTAGGACAGGATGTTGTCCACAATTGGGATGAAATGAAGGATGCTTTCTTGCTGAAATACAAGGAGTACTGTCAAGGAAATAATCTATGAGGGGATGACATCTTTAATATGTCATAGAAGGAGGATGAGAGTTGTGAGGATTATGTCTCAAGGCTCATGTTTAGTTTGCAGAAGAATACCCAACATGAGCTTAATGAAGAATCTCATAACTTGCTCTTTTTGTGAGGCATTCATGACAGATGCACAAAGGCACTGGACATGATGGCTGGAGGAGATATCACCTAGGCATCATGGGATGATATCCAAAAGATCTACCTTAAGTACTCCAGAGCTGCTGTTAAGAAAGGAAGGGGATATAGGTCCACCTTGGGAAAGTCCAATGGTGTTGGTGCTTCACGGACAAAGATAACCAATCTCTTCTCCAATTTCAAGAAAGATATCATTAACAACATGGCCAGTCAGGTGGAAACCATGTAGGCTAAGAAGAAACATGAGGAAGAAGAGGCCATGCTAGTGTAATTATGCCCACATTGTAGACAGAAGAAGAGAGACTGCAGATCCAAACTGGTTTCTAACATGGAGACAACACAAATGCCGACTGATTATAAACCAATTGAACCAGTGGATGGGAAGTTGTTCTTCATCGCTTAGCAATGACCATGGGTGCAAAGACAAGGTATGCCTCAGGACCCTCTTACATTTAGTGGTCCTTTTTATAACAATCAATGGCAACCCCCTATGAATTATCAAAATCCTCCCTAGAACAATTCCCAAAATCAGTGGCAGAATTACCCCAATCCACAATGGCCAAATGCTCAAGGAGGTTGGAAACAACCTCAAGGGGTGTGGTAGCCACCATATGGTAATTATCAACAAAACCCGCAGTGGCGAGGTGGCCAGCAATGGCCAAATCAACCAAAAGGACTTTTTCCACCACCTATGCAGCCTCCACAATATTAAGCTCTTTTTCCGCCTCCTGCAGCCACTAACCCGCCTCCTAAGCCTACTTAGCTACCTACATAGCCATAGCCAAACCCCAATAATCAACCTCCTATGCCTCAATAAAATGTGTATGCTACAGACCTGTCACAATATCCCATGCAATATCCTGCTTATGCCATCAACCTTGATGATATTCACTTACGGTCCGGTACCACTCTGCCTGCACCTGAGCCTCTGGTAATCACTAAAATGCCTTCTGAGGAGTCCAATCAACCTGACAATCTATCTACTCTAGTAGCCTCTACAATGCCAGCTAAACCCAATCAGCATACCATTCCCCCTTTTTCGCAAAGGTTGGAACATAGCAATCCAAAAACCACTGATGAAGAAGCTTTCAATATCCTTGACCAACTAAAGAATGTTAGCATCCAAATTCCCCTTTTCTAGGCAGTCAAAGATGTTCCCACCTATGGAAAATCCATTAAGGAAGCTTGCTTCAAAAATCCTGGTCATAGGAAGAAGGATCCCTAGACTGTCCATGTCCTAGGCAAACTGGCGGACATCATGTTAGGGAAGCTTACCATCCCAAAATATTCAGACCCTAACAACCCTGTTGTCAAGGTCATTATTAATGGGACTGCTATAAAAAATGCCTTGATTTATCTTGGAGCTGCCATTAATGTCATGACCAAGGATATCATGCAACACCTTGGTATCACCTGTGCGTGTGTATTTGGGAACCTGTTAAGAAAGACACAAACACTCATTAAGTCATTGCATTAGCTCGAAAGGTTAGATAAAGCATACAAAACCCACTAATAGCGACCTATTACCTTCTAACTAAGAGGAGTGTGATCAGTAACATATTAGCCCTCAGAATATGCTACAATCAGTGACGAATACAACCTAGCATGAAGGATTTTTAGTTTAAAACAAGCTAAAAAGATGAGAAAACATGCATTCTAGCTCTAAGCATGTGAATAATAACAATGAAAAAGCATGAAATAAGAAGTGAAATATTAGTCTAGGATTAATCTAACAGCATAACAATGCATTTACAATCTAAGGTGAAGGCTTCTTTACTCTCAAAAATGGCTTCTATTTATAGAAGAATGAGAGAGAGAGAGAGGGGGGACAAGATGAATTAATGAGTTGAGAGACTCATTAATGGAGGTGTAAGAGCCATTAATGCCTTGGGCATTAATAAGGCATGGGAGAGACATAGGCTTAAGGCATCTTCATTAATAAGACATTAATGAAATCCTTAAAGAAGCAAGGGAGGTGTAAGAGAGTGGCTTGAGAAAGTGGACCTTAAGGAAGTCAAGCTTGAGAAAGTGGACATTCTCAAGTGGGTTGAGTTGCTAAGCATTCCCTAATGGAATGTGACAACATTAGGAGGTGGTTTAGGGCTAGAATTAGGATTAGGATTAGATTAGCAAGGGTGAATGGGTTGAGAAGGGTTAGAACCCAGGGTAGAAGTGGTTGAGATAGGTTAGGTTGGGGTTTAAGGGAATATTAATAAATGATTTAAAATTATTTAATTCATTTAATAATATAGGAATTAATTATTTAAACAATTTAATTGCTTTTTAATAATTAGGAGACTATAGCCATTTTAATTAAATTAAATAGGCTAGGGGAATGGGTTATTTTGCAAGTGGGTAATTGATTTTGGGATTTATTTAATTCCTTTATAATTAAATACTATAGCCATATTTGAATTTGATTTGATT
>MU227184.1:3870751-3891960 GCA_018584345.1 Thuja plicata
AGTCACCTTCCTTTTAATATACCAGATTCTAAGTAAGGCAAGATATTGGACCCGCAATGACCTTGAAAATTCATATCCTTGGGTACATTATGATTCGTATACCTTAGTGAGAATCTGGATCAGAAAACAGACTAGGAAATTGTTTCAAACTCACTGTAGTTTACACATAACAAATATTGAGATATATGTGGCTATCCACCCATAGTGGCAGCTCTTACCATAAACATCCAAGTTAGGTGAAATTTATAAGGTTATTTGGAACAATCACCATATGCAGAAATTTAAGAAAAAATTATGCCTCCTATCCTTACGACTCTTTGTCTTTGCACAGACGTCATTGAGTAACTAAGAAGACATAACAAATCATCAATTGAGAATCAATCCAATAAAATTTATAATTACTTAGATGGCCCTAGTTGAAAACATCATCAGAACATTAAAGAATCATAATCAAACCAATAGAAAACTATGTGTTTAAGTAGTACTTGTTCATTTATATGTTAAACACAGTAAAGATTTATCAATCCGAATTTTAGAATATAAGCAATATGGTGTTCCATGTCTATGTATTGATAGGATAATTAGTTCATGTTTTTGATCTAATACGACTTTGTAGGAATGCTATTAATGTACATGTCGTGTCTGATGTTTTGAAAAGACACCCTTGTTTTGGAAAGTGACATTGTTTTGCATTCATCGAGAAACATTGTGTCTGTGAAGCAAACCATCCTAGAGCAACCTAGTAACCGCAACTGACTATGCCCTCAAAGATGCCCCTAGTGCAAAATGACTTATTCGTAAGACATAAAGATAGACAAATACCAAGCAAGGATAAGATAGTCATGTAGGAAAATGAAGTCAGTGTATGAGCACATGCAAAATTATGAAGGTGTAGTATCAGTAGTGCATTGATAGATGGAGCGCAGATCACAAGTGACGCCTGATTGCCAGGTTTTCACCACTTGGAAAGATCTTTTTCTTTCTTTTTGCTACCAAGATGCCTGTTTTACCAGGTGCTCATCAAGGCACTTTTCTCTTTTTTAATTTTTTTTCTATTTTTGCTTTTTTGAATGTTTTTTTGTAGTATCAAGGTGCCTATTTACCAGGTTTTCACCAAGGATACCCATTTTGTAGGACCTTTTCCACTGTTTTTGGATTTATTTTGGATCAATTTTCTGAATGTTTTTGGTATTTTGCAAGAAATTTTTTCTGTACAGGCTCTACTAGCCAAACATTAAGCGTAGAACCGCTTTAAATGTAGAGTGTTGATAGGATCTAGAAGAACATCTCCCTCAGGTGTAGCTAATAGATAAGCTCCAGTCCCAAAAGTAGCAGTGATAACATAAGGTCCTAGCCAGTTAGGTTCAAACTTTCCTTTCTGCTCCCTGTTAGGCTGGTTCTTAGGATTCTCCTTGAGGACAAGGTCTCCCACCTCAAACTTGCATGGTTTGACCTTCTTGTTGTAACCTCTGGACATTCTTGCTTGGTATACTTTGAGGTGATCGAATGCTTGTTGTTTGTGCTCATCTAGTAGGTCCAGAGAATTTACCCGATCAATGTGGTATTGCTCATGAGTAACCAGTCCTTGTAAAGATATCTGCAAAGATGGGATTTCAACATAAATAGGTAGTACTGCCTCAGTGCCATAGACTAGAGCAAATGGCGTGGCTCTAGTAGGTGTTCAAATGCTTGTTCTGTAGGCCCATAGTGTCGGATTTAGTTGTAGGTGCCAGTCTCTGCCAGACTTACTTACAGTTCTATGTAGGATCTTGAGAATATTCTTGTTTGATGCCTTAGCCTGTCCATTACCTTGAGGATAGTAGATTAAGGAGCAATGTTGAGTAATATGAAACTGTTCACAAAGGTCATCGATGTCTTGATTTTTAAATTGGCCCCCATTGTCTGTCACAATTGAGGAGGGTATCCCATATCTACAAATAATGTAGTTCAGAATGAACATAGCCACCTATTTTCCAGTGGCTTTGATTAGCGGCATGGCTTCGACCCACTTCGTGAAATACTCAATGGTCGTAATGATAAACTTGTGTCCATTTGAAGAGTTGGGATATATTTGTCCAACCAAGTCAAAGGCCCATTGCTGAAATGGCCAATGTGTTATGAAAGGTATAAGTTCTCAGGCAGGAGCATGAATAAGGTTTCCATGTGTCTGGCATTTAAGACATGCTTTTGAAAATTGAATAGCATCTTTCTCCATGGTAGGCCAATAATAGCCTACTCTAAGCAGTTTTTTAGCTAATGAAAAGTCATTCAAGTGTGATCCACATACACCTTTGTGGACATCTTTTAATGCTAGATCAGACTCTTCGAGTTCTAAACATTGAAGAAGTGTACTGTCAAGAATACGTCGATATAGGTTGTTAGTTATGAGGATGTAACGCGATGCTGTCCTAATCAGGGATCTTTTCTCATTCCTAGATAGATTGGCAGGAATGGTTTGGTCAGAAAGGTATGTAATGATACTGACATATCGAGATTGATCTGGGGTATTCAAGGCACATATTACCTGGTATTCAGGGTTAGCAAAGGCAGGACAGGATATTTCATCCACCAAGAAGTCATAGTGAAATTGATGCTCCTCCAGTTGTAACATGGATGCCAAGGTAGCCATAGCATCTGCAGCCTTGTTCTCTGATCTTGGTATCTGCTGGAAGGTGATGAAGATAAAGTACTTCTTTAGATCATCAACTAGTTTCTTATAAGGCATAAACTTTTCATCTTTTGTTTGATATTCTCCATTGACTTGATTGATAATTAGTTGGGAGTCACCATATACGTGTAACTCTATGATCTTCCATTCCATGGATAGATTGAGGCCATTAACCAATGCTTCATATTCTGAGATATTGTTGGTGCATGGAAACATTAATTTGTAAGATTTGGGAATCTTGTATCCTTATGGAGTTATGAAGAGAACCCCTACTCCAAATCCTTGTTGAGTGAATGAACCATCAAAGTACATCTTCCATGGATGTTCAGTGAGATGCATGATTGTTTCATTAGGAAATTCAATTAGTAAAGGTTTATCATCTTGGAGTGATGAATCAGCCAATTGATCTGCAAGTACCTGTCCTTTGATAGCTCTCCATTCTACATATTCAATATCAAACTCACTTAGAATTAGGACCCATTTTGCCAAACATCCTGTTAATGCTGTTCTGCTCAAAAGATACTTTAGAGGATCGATCTTAGCAATGAGATTTACTATATGAGAGAGCATGTAGTGTCTCAATTTCTGTGATGCAAAGATGACTGCTAAGCATGATTTTTCAATAATTCTATAATTGAGCTCATAAGTAACTAGGGTTCTACTAATGTAGTAGACAACTCGTTCTTTCTTTGTTTCATCTTCTTGCACCAGTAATACCCCTAGGAATGTAGCTGTAGTTAAAATGTATAGGAGTAAGGGCTTTCCATGAATAGGTGCCATAAGAATAGGTGGGGCAGCTAGGTACGCCTTCAATTCTCTAAAGTTTGCTTCACAATGTTCATCCCATTTGAATGTAACCCCTTTATGTAGTAGCTTAGTAAAGGGTTGTGCCTTATCTACGAGTTGGGACATGAATCTCTAGATAGACTAGAGTCTCCCTTGTAGCGTCCTCATTTGACTGATATTACATGGAGGAGTCATCTCTAGAATAGATTTTACCTTTGCAGGATCTACCTCGATTCCCTTTGCTGATACTATGAATCCTAGGAGCTTGCCTAATTGGACACCAAAGGCACATTTCTTTGGGTTGAGCCTGAGTTGGAACTGTTCCATTCGACCCAATATTTTTCTTAGGTCAGCGATGTGAGTACTTCTCTCCTTAGATTTAGCCAATGTGTCATCGACATAGTCCTCCATGTTCTTGTGCATCATGTCATGGAATATTGTTGGCATAGCTCTTTGATATGTTGCACCGGCATTCTTTAACCCAAAAGGCATGACATTCCAGAAAAATGTGCCCCATGCGCATGTGAATGCGGTTTTCTCTTAATCCTAAGGGGTGATCTTGATTTGATTGTAGCCCAAGAATCCATCCATTAATAAATACATCTGAAAGCATGCTGTAAGATCTATGATCATGTCAATGTTTGGTAGAGGGAAGTCATCTTTCAGACATGCTTTGTTGAGGTCTCTGAAGTCCGTAAAGATTCTAATAGATTTATCAGATTTAGAAATGGGCACCACATTAGAGATCCATGCTGCATAGGCAATGACTCAAATAAATCCAGCTTTCAACAACTTTTCTAATTCTGCTTTTACCAATAATGCAACATGAGGATGCATCTTTCTAAGTTTTTGTTTTACGGGCTTAATCCTGGGAGCTATAGATAAGTGGTGCATAATGAGATTGGGATCTAGCCCTGGCATATCAGTGTAGGACCATGCAAATTTGATCTTCTTCTCCTTCAGGAACTCTGTGAACTATACCTTCTCTTTTTCTGATAGAGATTGTGGTAGATGAACTATCTGAGGATTTTCAACAGTGCCCAAGTTTACTGGCTGTGTTGGTTCAATCAATACTGAAGATCTCTCCTGAAAGTGTTTAGGGAGGATATCAAGAGTCTCATCTTTTGGTTCCTTTGAGAGGTTTTCACCATTGGATACATCTTTTTTCTTTACTATTTTAGGATCTGATACTGCCACAGAGTGGTTTTCACCATCAGTCCACTTTTTCTTTTTATTTTTCAGTTTGTGACTAAGAAACTTGATATCCTCCTATGACATGTTCTCGCTCCTTGCATTGGTGGAAGAAGGGTAAGGTTCACAAGAATTAAGATAACAAGCTAGGGAGTGGTCATTGGGAAAGTCTAGGATAGGAATAGGATCTATTTCAGTCCAATCAATTAGGTCTGGAAGTACCAATTTTAGGGAGTCAGCCTCTGGGAAGGACAACATCGTGTTAGCATCAAGACTGTTAACTGACATGACATGATCTGTTAAGTTAATTTCTTTGATATTTAGATCAATAAGAGTGAGATCGTTGTTAAAAGGGTCGTTGTTAGTCATATATGGGTCAAACTCTAGTGACTCATCAGTAGAAATCTCATCATCATCCCTCTGTAAAAGGAGGCTTCTTGCTTTTAGCCTATGAAATTCTCGTAGACTTATGTATTGACCAGTGTCTCCATCAATGATCGGGGGAAGGAACTCTTCTTCTACTTCAGGAGGATCATTATCATTGAAAGGAGTGTTTGGTTGTTTACTAGGAGCTGAGGAAGCTGCAAACATGTGAATTGTATCTATTTCAATATCCTCAGAGGCAATAGATAGCCGATCCCACTCATAGTCATGAGAGTCTGTGACATCATCATCAGATCTGTTTAAATATTCAGCAATGTTTATTTGATGGCCTCAGTTAGCTGCTTGTAGATCAAAGTGAGGTAGATCAAGGACATGTGAAATTGTGACCAATTCCCCCCAGTTAGGATGTAGATTCTGTGGCCAGGGTTCCTCTTGAGTCATTGTTGCTATGGTGTCTCCTACCTCTTGAATGGGAGGTTGTGCTAGTAAAGGAGTGCAAAGATCTTGTGGTACCTCAAAGCTAGGTACATAGCATTCTCCTTGATATTCCAGATTCTTGGTACCAATACGTAGTAAACTCTCATAGGGCCATGGTTCCAATATTATCTCATCTATTTTATCACTCCTTGTTTCAGAAAGTGGACTCTCTTTTGAAGTAGGATTGTTGGATTGAGTATTAAAACCCAGTCCTGTTTTATCTCTGTTGAGGTGGAACTCCATGGGTATGGGTTCAATGATCCCTCATCCTATGTCATTTAGAGGTCCCTTTCCTTTGTAACCCATTTGTGTGAGAAAATCATATCCCTTTCCATACTGTTCTGGGGATATCTTCACATGTTTGACCTCAGATTCCACTAGTTCTCCTTTGTAAAGCCAGTTCAAGACTGAATGTTCTTCTGTGCTATCTAAAGAAGACGTGGATGCCTTTATCATGCCAGTTGCCTTGTGTATTTCTGGCTCTTTGAATGCTAGAGGTGTGAATGTTGATGATGGTTTTCCATAGGATCTCGGTGACACCGGATGGTCTATCAGTGAAGGAGTCAAGTCCAGCTTGTACTCTCCCATACGTGTTGCTTCTAGTTTCAAGGTTTTGCTAAAACTTTTCATAACCATGTCCTTGGTAGTTTCAGGAGTAACTGCATCCATAGCCTCTTTGTTGTGTGGGATCATGCTACCTACTTTGATATTGTTGCACGTATAGTTGGCATCTACAGGAATCGTTACTTCTATCCCGTTATGTGGGAAATTTATGCATTGGTGATAAGTGGACGGTACAACTTGCATTTTGTGAATCCATGGTCTGCCTAGTAGAATATTGTAGGCCAATGGTAAATCTAGAACTTGACATATAACTTTCCTTTTGATTGGTCCGACTCTGATAGGTAGAGCAATAAGACCTTTGGAGGATCATTCTTCCTCATCATAAGCTTTGATGGTTATCTTGTTTCTAGTGTCAATTGTTTGTTCTGAGAGACCTAGTCTTCTGACAAGATCCAATGTACAAATATTCAATCCTATGCCTCCATCTATCAATACGCATCTAACATAGGATTTATGAATAAGGAATTCAATATGGAGGGGTTGATTGTGTGGATGGGTCAATGACTTATTGTCCTCCTCAGAAAAGGAGAGGTAGTGTGGCACTGAGATGTGATTGACCATCACTTGAAACTTGTCTATATAAAAATCTTTTGGAATATTAGCAGCGTGTAGGGCTTGTTTTAGGATTTCCCTATGCATAGTGGATATCTTGAACAACTCAAAGATGGAAATTTTGGCAACGGTTTGTTGTAATTGGTCTACCAAGTCATATTTCACTCCAGGGATAGTGACCACATGTTTTGCTGCTGGTTTAGGAATAGTTACAATAGGAACCTTTAATGTTGACATTGATGTCAGTTCTGGAGGTCCTTTGATTGTAACCTGTGCTTGGCTCCGTGTTATAGCATTTGAGGAGGATGAGGCACCTTTAATTGTGATCACATTGATGGATTCAGTTTTAATGTTGAGCATATTGATCACATTATCACTTTTGGAATAGGCGTAGTTTACCTCATTACCTTTTCCTTTAGATGTTTCTCCTTGATTGTAATTAGGAAAGGGTTTGTTGAATGCCGTATGATCTTCATTGGTAGTATGTCCATCTACTTTGATCTTACCTCCTTCGATGAGGTGTTGGATGACATGTTTAAGTTTGAGACAATTATTAGTCTTGTGTCCCTTGTTTTTGTGGAAGACACAATAGGAGTTATCATACCACCACCTGGGCTTGACCATTGGTTCCCACGGTTTAGAATCGGGAATTGTAAGAACTTTTTTATCCACCAAAATTTTCAAAATAGTCTCAAGAGGTTCCCCCAAAGGAGTGAATGTTCTTTGGGGTTTTGAAGTCCAGGTTCGTTCCTTGTTGTTATCATTGTTTTCTTTGGGGATGGGAGGTGTTACCTTAGCATCTTTGCTTGTTTGCATGCCATTGGTTAGATTAAATTCCTCGGGTTTAGAATTAATGTTAGAGGCATCAACAACTCTGTCATTAACAACATTTTTGTTTTGCTTCCACTATTTAGGCTTGGAGTTGGAGTTACTGCCTTTGTTTTCATTTTGAAGGGTGATCTCTCCCTTTTTGACCATGACTTCCTCAATACGGAGGGCATTTTTAATCATCCTATCGAAGCTAGGAGAATCTTGCATTTGTAGAGCATAGCTCAATTTAGGCACTAGATTATTAATGAAGATTTCCATCTTTTCTATTTCAGGGATGACCCTTGAATATCGTGCAAAAATCTTCCTCCATCTTTGTAGGAAGTGTGTGAATGATTCTGCAGTTCATTGTTTGGTGTTACGTAGGTCCATCATAGTTTCATCATGTTGGATGTTGTAGGAGTAATTTCGAATGAACCGTTGCATCAACTCCTCAAATGTCTTGACCTTAGGGTTCAATTTTGAGAACCACTCCATGGCATTACCTCATAGACTTTCAGAAATAGTCGCATGAGGTATGTGGGTTCATGCATGTACTCAATGCTTAGAGCACAAAATTCCCTTACATGGTCATGGGGATTAGTTTCTCTTGTGTATTTTTCATACTTTGGCTTTGCCACATTAGGAGGAAATGGGACCATAGTGATACTCTTGTTGAAAGGAAATGGACAAATGGCATCCAAAGAGTATTTTGTTTTAGGTTTCTCCTTCTCTTGTTTGAGGTTAGTGAGCTCTATTTGCATTAGATTGAGTTGTTTGGTGAGAATAGATATCGGGTTTGGGACCTCTTTTTCTTTGAGGTTTTCCACATTATAATCCTTGGCTAACTTGACACTTGAGGATGCTAGATGGAGGAAGTATTTTTCTTTATCATCACCAACTATCCGTTCCAAGAGCTTGTGGATCCGTTTACTTTGTTTGAGTTTTTTGTATTCGTCTTTAAGGATCTCTTCTTCACTGTCTGATCCAAATGGATTATATTGAAACTTGGGTCTTTCTTCCTCTTTCATACCTTCAAATTGTGCTTGTTTTCCATCATTATAACCCTCAAAGGCCTTACTCCATTCGTTAGTTTTGCTATCCATTTGAGGTGAATCTAGATCAAGAAGGGAATTGTGAGAAGTTTCTCCTTGAAAGTGTGGTGTATTAGGGGGCACTTTTGATCCTTTAGTTGTGTACTGGTTACATCTTGTGTTAACCATGAAGTTTGTTTCTAAATTTTGTTAACATTTCCCAATAGTGCAAGTAAGGATTTCAGATCATTCAAGTGGGCGTGTCTAGGTAAAAGTAACTGTTTGTTGTTGGTGGATGTAAATGATTCCAGCGTCAGAGGGTTAGAATGCCTTGATAGTGAGCTGGGAACCAAGTTGTTGATAGAAAATGGGTAGACCATACATATTGAACTGATCGTGAAAGATTGACTAAGCATGCAAGGTAGACATTTCGAAAGTGTTTTGAAATAACAATAGGGAGACCAGAAGAGACAACAGGAACCAGCTAAAGAGCAAAAAGGGTATCCTAATCAACTGAGACTTCCTAAGAAAAATTGCTACAAGTGCCCACTATCCTAAATGTGAGCTCCCAGATGTTAGCCTCTGATGGTACCAGATACGATCCTAGAATATAGATACAACTTCTTGCTAACCAAATACGATCCTAAATACTAAATGTGATCCTAAACACTGGATGCGACTTGGGAAAAATAGGATATGATCTTATGATGTCTTTGTCAATTTGGGTCAGTTTTGAAAATTTTGTTTTCAAAGTGCGTGAAGTTGCTTGTTTCCAGATTGCATCAAGAGGTGTCGTAAGGTGTGAAAAACACTTGTACTCTAGGGTTTGAAATTTTTTGATTGTTTTGAGGAGCTTATCTTTTTAATGAGCTTTTGGACATGTCAAACAATTTCGCATTGTTAAGAGGGTGAAACAAACACTCATTTTGTCCTATTTTCTAGGTGGAGGATGAAAATCTTTGCTCGTTGACTCAGGTACACACTCAAATGCTAATCAGAATACAACCATCACTAAGCACGCAATGACTCTAGTCATGATGTTGTATTAGCCAACTCCAAACACAAGTGAGGGCACAATATGACGAGTGTCTTGGGGCAATTAATTTTTGCCTTACACAAATATTATCACCCTTTTGGGGATGAATCGGGTATTCTTTCAGTTGAAGTTGTTATAGATTATTGGGCAATCCATTTGAAACTGTCCCCCATAGAATTGCACAAGGCAAAATTCAGATGTATAGACCAATGAGTACCCTAATATATGTAGTCTCGCAAGCAAGATTCAAGTGGCTCCACTCTACATATACCTAGATATGTTCAAGGAATGATGTCATAATTTGATGGGGTCAGCTAGGATAGACAAGCTTGTCTATGCTCCTGATCCTCCACTAGGATCTAGTGTTTCTCCACACCACAATAGGTCTCTAGGCTTCCTTATCCTGCTAAGGACTTCCCCTGACCTACCTAACAACCCCACCAAGTTACACAAGTTCAACTATCACCATGACCAACTTTGCTTTCAGGCACTAACCCTTACATTGGCTCAATAAGGGTCTTTTTTTTCTTCTTCCAGACCTACTCCACATCATACCAGTGAGTTCTAATGAGTTCCAAGGACTTTTTATTGCTATGGTCACCTTTTCAAAGCAATGATAGGTTTTGGGGATCACCAGATTCAGTAGTTCCTTTGTAATCTAGGGCTACAAGGAAGTGCCAATTAGGCCTTCTCCCGAATCTGTAGGGCCTATTACTCCTTCCCTGTGAAAAACCAAATTTACTAGCCTTAAGGAAGTCTCATCCCTATGCCTCAATCTCAAGGATTTTTGAGGTCTTAAGTGCTCATGTGACCGTACAAGTGAAATGGCAAAAATGAGGGTTTTGAGGGTTTAAAGACCTCCTCTCTATCTAGGTCTTCAATAGTCTCCTTCCTTGGCTTCCCAAACCTCCTCCTTGCTACTAGACAACATTCACACATGTAATTAGACTCCCTAAAAAGGGCAGGTGCTGAAACTCCACCCACTGTCCTGTAGAGTACTCCTAGTGCTAACTATCCCTAACCGAACTGAGCATAGTTTGCCTAGGGCTTCCAAAAACTAATGTTTGTCTGCTTTCTCCAGGGCCTTGCATCATGGTACATCTCCATTAGTGTCTATTCTTTGAGAATCCACAATCCCATGGGCTTTCCACAGTGGAAACCAAAGCTGCAACCCTGTCACTCCATGTTCTCAAAACTGAATAGGAAACAGTCTAGAACAGCAGAGATAAGAAAATGATTGCAAAAATACACAAATAAATGAAAAAACCACACAAAAGTGAAGGTAAAACACTCCAAAAAACAATGCACACCAAGAGTCACACAAGATAGAGATATATTCACAATATTCAGTCCATTTACAGTGACTGTTTGCTCAAAAACTTCACCAGTCTGTTCCTTCCGTACTGTAGCTTTTACAACTAACATGCAACCTCAGAATTAGGGTTAGGAAATCATTATATATCCTTCCTATAAAGTGTGTACATTGATTTTAGGGCTTATAGCCACTTAGCAACATTAGTCTTTTACAAACAAAGAGAGTTGCTTAACAACTTGTAAAAGTTGCTAGCAACTTTGAAGCAACTTTTAGTTGCTTGAGTAACTTTTGCTTACTCATACAAAAAGACCACTTCTAAGGCACACTTGTGCTCATAACCAAACACTAGCTTAGGATTACTAACCCCAATCCAAGCATGCCAAGTTGACAACATTCCTTGGATAGAGTACTACACAAATAGGAAAACTAGAGACTTCTAGGACTTGAACATTGCCTAGACACACCCAAAATGGAGTCAAACCATATGATGACTCTTATTGCTACTTACATGCTTTAGACACACCAAAATAAGAAGGTGAGGGCCCTCATAGAGGTTCTCCTACACCATAATTCCAAGAACAAAACTAGTTCCGTCTTCCGAGGCTTTGGCCTACGAGGAAGCAACTATTTATAGTGAGTTGGAAGGGTCGGCGTAAGACCTGTCCTCACTTGGGTCATTCCCGGGAGATTTTTTCCTCAACCGGTAGGCCCTCTACTATTTAAATGATATGTAACCAGGATTGGTGAGCTTTGGATGTCTAGATTTTTTATTCTTCTAAGGAAGAAGAGCATACTCTCCTAATCTAAGCCATTTTCTCCCAAAACACTTAAAACAAAGTTAATTCCCTCAAGCTATATTGAGCTCAATTTAGTTGTTCCTATTTTAAAGAAAACAGGATGCTTGAAAGGGAAAATTTGCCTTGTTCAATTAATTGCAATGATTTAATGATTTGTGTTGTTCAATTTCTGATCCAAAAATAATTAAGTGATTGAACTTGTTCTTTAATCCCACATATTTAGTGATTTGTTTTGTTCATTTACTATCCAAAAGGAATTAAGTGATTCACTTGTTTGTTCATTTACCCCAAATTCTGTTCAATCCATAAACTGATGTATGTGTTTCTGATTTTCCTTAAAAGGAAAAGAGCATTATCCTCTAGTCAGTTTAGTGACAAATTGGAATATGTGTTTTAAATTTTGAAAGCAAGTAAATAGAGGTCAAGATGGGGGGTTGGAAATCTGTAAAACCGAGTTAGTATTTAATTCAACTCCATGAAAACCTCCAAAAACACCCTGCAAACACTTGTTAAGCTGCAAAATACCACAAACACCACTTTGTCAAAATGTTAGGATTAGGTAAACCGAATGCATAAGCCTTTTAACTAGATGCAAGCCTAAATTTATACTAAATGCGACATAGTATACCGTATGCGAGCCTTTACACCGAATGCGATCCCTTGCTGACCATATGCAAGCCTAAACTAGATATGACCCGAGAAATCCTGGATGTGATCTGACTTTTTCGCGGTAGGATGGCGTATTCAGGATGCGATCCTGAATAATTAAAAATGATCCTGTGACCGAATCCTGAGCATACAAATTGGCAAAAAAGTGTTAGAAAATGAGGCCAAGTTGGAAATCAGGCCCCTCGGTGGGTGCTAGAAATGTGCGTGTGTATTTGGGAACCTATTAAGAAAGACACAAACACTCAATAAGTCATTGCATTAGCTTGAAAGGTTAGATAAAGCATACAAAACCCACTAATATCGACCTATTGCCTTCTAACTAAGAGGAGTGTGATTAGTAACATATTAGCCCTCAGAATATGCTACAATCAGTGATGAATACAACCTAGCATGAAGAATTTTTAGTTTAAAACAAGCTAAAAAGATGAGAAAACATGCATTCTAGCTCTAAGCATGTGAATAATAACAATGAAAAAGCATGAAATAAGAAGTGAAATATTAGTCTAGGATTAATCTAACAACATAACAATGCATTTACAATCTAAGGTGAAGGCTTCTTTACTCTCAAAAATGGCTTCTATTTATAGAAGAATGAGAGAGAGAGAGGGGGGACAAGATGAATTAATGAGTTGAGAGACTCATTAATGGAGGTGTAAGAGCCATTAATGCCTTGGGAATTAATAAGGCATGGGAGAGACATAGGCTTAAGGCATCTTCATTAATAAGGCATTAATGAAAGCCTTAAAGAAGCAAGGGAGGGTGTAAGAGTGGCTTGAGAAAGTGGACCTTAAGGAAGTCAAGCTTGAGAAAGTGGACTTTCTCAAGTGGGTTGAGTTGCTAAGCATTCTCTAATGGAATGTGACAATATTAGGAGGTGGGTTAGGGCTAGAATTAGGATTAGGATTAGATTAGCAAGGGTGAATGGGTTGAGAAGGGTTAGAACCCAAGGTAGAAATGGTTGAGCTAGGTTAGGTTGGGGTTTAGGGGAATATTAATAAATGATTTAAACTTATTTAATTCATTTAATAATATAGGAATTAATTATTTAAATAATTTAATTGATTTTTAATAATTAGGGGACAATAGCCATTTTAATTAAATTAAATAGGCTAGGGGAATGGGTTATTTTGCAAGTGGGTAATTGATTTTGGGATTTATTTAATTCCTTTATAATTAAATACTATAGCCATATTTGAATTTGATTTGATTTAATTAGTTTGAATTGATTTGAATTGTATGGCTATAATAGTTAATATAATTCAGTGATAAAAATCACCTAGGACATTAAATTGATTTGAAGAATTATGCCAAGCAGTAACAGGGTTGTTTGGACATAGTTGAGGGTATGACCACACTTAGGGAAAATAGGGTCCATAGTTGGAACAGACCATATTTAGGTGGTTACATCACCAACCTCTGAAATACACCTACCGTCTTGTAGCTCGTAGACAGTTCAACTGTAAAACCTGATGGGATGGTGGAGGACATTGTGGTTAACCTTGAGTCTTGGTCCTACCCAGCTGATTTCATGATTATCTCACCAAAAGA
The DNA here is from genome assembly GCA_018584345.1 of Thuja plicata. Classification (NCBI taxonomy): domain Eukaryota; kingdom Viridiplantae; phylum Streptophyta; class Pinopsida; order Cupressales; family Cupressaceae; genus Thuja; species Thuja plicata. The sequence goes on from MU227184.1 coordinate 3,884,640, forward strand.
TACCCTAGGAGGATATGCAATTATTCTAGGACATCCTTGGCTGGCTACCATCGATGCCTATATTGGTTGTCAGTTAAGAGATATGACCATTTCTAATGGTCAGCACACCAAAACCTTGGCCTTGTATCCTCTTGCTCAACCTCAGATGGAATTTGTCTCTCCCATATGTCTAGATGTAGGAGAGGAGCTGAAGTTATTAATTCAGTCTTCCAATTAATGATGTTAAAAAGGGATCCCTTCCTATAGCTTCAAGAGGAAGATAAAGTAATCACCAACATCATGCATAACTAGTATGGATCAAACTTAGACCCTTTGGATAGTTCCTTCCAAAACCACTCCTTGCAGTCATTGTACTCTGATTTCCAATTATCTTCTCCTTCATTCAATCAGCTTTATCACCAAATGCTTCCCTATGAGATCCAAGTGCCCTCATTGATAGATGCATCTATGGTTGATCTCACTAAGCAACTGGAAGTTTCTCCTGACCGCTGCTTGAACATTCATAGCAAACTTACTTCTCAACAACAAACATTGTTGACCAAGTTACTAAAGAGCCATATTACAGCTTTTGCCTGGGATTATGCTAATATGAAAGGTCTAGACCCAACTTTATGCACTCATAGGATCTATATAAAGGAAGATAACCCCCAATAAGGCAATTTTAGAGTCGTGTTAACCCTGCCCTCTGCGAGATAGTTAAAGCCAAACTCCAAAAAATACTTAAAGCTGGTTTCATATACCCTATCTCAGACAGCCAGTGGGTTTCCCCACTAGTCATAGTTACTAAGAAAGGTGGTAAGTGGAGAGTGTGTGTGGATTACAGAGAGCTTAACAATGCCACTAAAAAAGACCATTTCCCTCTTCCATTCATTGACCAAGTTCTGGACTCTCTAGCAGGAAAGAAGTACTTTTCTTTCTTGGATGGGTATAGTGGATATAATCAAATCCAGATTCTCCTAGAGGATTAGGAAAAGACCACATTCACCTGACCATGGGGGACTTTTTCTTATTCAATTCTACCATTTGGCCCCTGCAACGCTCCTGCTACTTTTTAGCGAGCAGTTATCAACATTTTTGCTGACATTTCCCATGAATGTATGGAGATCTACATGGATGACTTTACAACTTATGGAAAAAATTATGAGGAAGCATTGGAAAATCTAGAAAAAGTCCTCATCAGGTGTGAAGAATACAACCTGTCTCTAAACAGTGAGAAGTATTTTATGATGATGCAGGAAGGCGTAGTGCTTGGTCACTATATATCTACTCTTGGCATTCAAGTAGACCCAGCCAAAATTTAAGTCATTATGAATCTGCCTACCCCAGCCAAACATAAAGATGTCAGAAGCTTTCTTGGTCACGCTGGTTATTAAAAAATATTCATAAAGGACTTTAGCAAGATGGCCAGTCCTATGTATTCACTACTCACTAAAGATTCTAACTTTAACTGGACATCAGACTGTGATGAAGCCTTCCTACAGCTGAAGTTTGTTCTGACTCACACACCTATTTTGTGAGGTCCTAATTGGACCCTCCCATTCCACATACATACAGATGCCTCTGATCATGCTATTGGAGAAGTTCTTGGAGAAAAGGAAGGTACTCTGGGACATGCTATTTATTTCATTAGAAAAAATCTACAAGGTGTTGATTTGAATTATACAGTCATCGAAAAGGAGATATTGGCTATTATCTATGCTCTGAACAAATTCTGCCACTATGTCACTGGTTATCAAATCTTTGTGCATACAGATCATGCTAGCATTAAATTCCTAGCTAACAAAATTGTAATCATAGGGAGGTTAGCTAGGTGGTTGTTGCTACTACAGGAGTTTGACATTACCATCATAGATAAGGTAGGCAGATCAAATGTTGTGGCCAATTTTCTCTCACACCTGCAGAATGCTGATGAACCTATGGCCATTGATGACAGTTTCCCTGATGACCACCTGTTCTCCATTGTAGCTCAAGCTCCTTGGTACGCTAATATTGCTAACTATCTAGTTTCCCAAAAGGTACCTCTACACTTCTCGCCAAAGGAAAATTGGTTATTAATAGAGAACAATTTCAACTTTTCATGGATTACTGATTGTTTATTCTATAGTGGCCCCAACCAAATATTGAGAAGGTGTATTCAAGATGATGAAACTTATGACATCCTATAGGCTTGTCATGATGAGACCTATGGAGGAAATTTTTCTACCAAAAGGACAGCCATGAAGGTACTTAACACTGGTTACTACTAGCCATCTATCTACAAGGATGTAGTCAATTACACTAGGAAGTGCAATCGATGTCAACGGATGGGGCGGTCTACTAAATCTGATGAAATGCCACTCTTTCCACAAGTAGTGGTGACTCCATTCGATAAATGGGGAATCGATTTTGTCAGTCTCATCAATCCTGCATCAAATGATAATTTGTACATCCTTGTATGTACTGATTATGTGACCCAGTGGGTGGAAGTTAGAGCCATGAAGCATGCCAGGGATAACAAGGTCTCATAGTTTATGTATGAGGAGATATTCACATGCTATGGTGTACCCAGAGATTTAGTTACTGATCAAGGAGCTCAATTTACCTCTACGTTGATTACTGCTCTAATGAACGAGTATAATATTTGCCACTGGAAATCTAGCCCCTATCATCCACAGACGAATGGTCAGGCAAAAATCACCAATAGAAAGATATAATTTATCCTCAACAAGACAGTATAGTTACACAAGAAAGATTGGAGCAATCACCTCCAAGAAGCAATATGGGCCTATCAAACTACATGGAAAACAACAATAGGGTTTACTCCTTTTGAGTTGGTATATGGAAAAAAAGCTATGATGTCGATTGAGTTTGAACATAAAACTTTACGTATGACATTACAACTCAACATTGATCTTACTAAAGCACAATGTGACAGGATCCTACAGCTTAACCAACTAGATGAGATAAGGAAAGCCGCCCTGTAGCACACTGAATTAGTTCAGACACAGTGGATAAAGTGGCACGATTCTCATATTCTTACCAAATAGTTTTCTCCTGGTGACTGGGCTCTTTTGTATGACTCTAGATTCTAAGAAACCCAAGGTAAGCTTACAACACATTGGCTTGGACCTTATGAGATTATACATGTTTATGCTAACAAAGTAGTTCAGTTATCCACCATCGACCCTGTACGTTTCAAGTTACTGGTGAATGGTCATAGGCTTCACCTGTACCATAAACCTGAGACAAAGGCCGATTTCCTGTGGCAGTTTGAGATTACTCCTGCAATCAAAGGACCTCCTATAGCCAAAGAACCTCCTCCTCCAGCTGAAGACTTTCCTGCAGTCGAAGGACCTATTCCTGCTGAGGGCCTTCCTACAACCAACCGGAGTAATTATTTGCTCTGGTTGTCTCTTTGACATTTTTCCACATGCAATCATAATAAAATTTTTGTTTCCCATGAAAATTTATTGTCCATAATAAAAATGTCACCCCATCAACTTTTTCATCACTTTTTTCTGCCATCATCACATTTGCGTCACCTCATTATTGCGCCAACTCAAATTTTTGCTCAACCTACATCATCAAATATTTCCGAATTTGGGAATTTCAAGGTATAATATTCAAAGGTACGCATTACTTTATTGTTTCAAATTTTTTTGCTTCTTTTAATATCATTATGTTACATTGTAATTAATGTCGTGTTTCATCCATGATTCTGCCATACCTTTTTGTGATGCAAGTGGGGACACTTGTCACCTTTTTTGTAGGGGGTAGTAAATAGGTTTTGTGTGTAATAAATGACTTATCCCATTAGCTCAAATATTCTGTTAGTTTAAAATTTGCTATCATGATTGCCATCCTTTGTCATTAATATTTTTTCAACAAGAATTGTACTATGTCGTCATGTCAAAAAAGATGATTTGACAACCCCTGCGTGTAACATTTCAAAATCAGCCCTCTTTTAAAATCAAAATCCCAGCTTATATTTACAATACTATTTCTTTTGTGTCTTGTCTACATTACCCGGAAAACTAGAAAGCTTCAAATTCTGGACATAGCAGTGACATTTCAGCAAACAAAATTAATAGTAGTAGTAGAATAAGAGGGTTTTTCAGAGTTTTTTTTAGACATTGTTGAAGTTTTCAAATAGCAAGATGGGTGATCCACCTATACGACACGAACCAGCAAACCACTTGTCATTGTTACATGACTAGGCCAGTGTTCAGGTTTTTAACATAGTTGGGTGGTTGACCTACTTTGTAAGGTTGAATGGTCATGATGAAGCCACAACACTGGAATTCTTGAGGACTTACAATAATGGTGTTGTGTATATTAAAGGGCTGCGAGTAGAAGATTTTGAAGAAATAATTCTCAAAGTCTCTAGAATTCCTTCCATTGGAGAAGCATTTCCACATGGGCACAATGCATGCACAACTAGAGAAGAATTTTCTTTATCAACAGATGTTCCAGTAGATTACAACAAACATGGTGTTAAGCGGTTATCTCTTCCAGGAGAGTATCCTTAGTTGGCAGTTCATATTATCAGGTACATTACCTGTGAGGGCTGTTTTTCCTTTCTACATGTAATATAATTTAAATTATTGAGTCATTTACGACATGGTCTTTTGGTAAATGTCCCCAATTTTCTTTATGCCCTTTTAAATTTAAGTGCTGAAGAGGTACGGAAGTGGCGGCAGAATGCAGTGACCCACCATGGTTTAATCAAGCTCTTGGTGGAAAGGTCACTACGAGATGTCTCTCCATGTCCTGGGATGGATTTATTGCAGCACCTCATGTTTAGTTGCATGGAGAAGGGCCATGACCCAAAATTCAAGAACAACAAGGGAATAACCCTGATGAGGATGAGAAATTTGTTGAGCTAGAAGAACATTTTAGGAATCCTTCTCCTTCGGGATTTGATATGGAAAATATGGAATCCAACCATCCAAACCCTACCTCAGGGAGTGGAGAAACCAAGGTTCCCATAGTTTCTTGGACCCTAAAAGCTGAGAAAAAAGATAAAAAGGGTAAGGGTAAGGCCAAGATGGCAGAATATATGAGTCACAATGTTCCTGTTTCTACTATTTCTCTTGCAACCATACCTGTCAAGAGAAGAAAAATTTCACAGAAGTGCCCTATATCTTTTGTTGATACTCCATTATGAAGAAGTGTTCATTTGAACACTACACAAACAAACAACAAGGATTCCCCTGTTATGCTTGACTCTTCTCCTAAAGTCTCCTCTGAGGAGCCTTCATAAGAACAATCGCAAGCAGGCAGTCTGTTTGCAGAACACCAAGATATGATGGAAGAGGATCCTACAGCCGCTGATGTAGGTAAAGAAGCAAAGTGTATAATTCAAGAGGCAACAGAACCCAAGGGAGCCAAAAAAGAATCTCTTTCTTGGAAAGAAGGAAATCACGGGGAAAAGTCCCTTATTTTAGTTGACATGCCAGTTTTTGAACATAAAAAGGAAGGCCAACAAGTAGCCAAGCCGGTCCCACACATCAATCCATAAGAGGTAATTGTTCATGCTCTTTCAGTTGACTATTTTAATGAGATACAATATCAAAATTCAATGTGGGAGTTAGAAAAGGCAAATTTGAGAAGGGAACTCGAGAGGAAATGACAAGAAATTCAATTCTTGCAAAGTACAATAAATGAAATTATAGACATAATTCTGGGTTTAATAGAGTGTAGACCACCACCAAGGGCTTATACCCTATGCCTTAAGGAACAATTCCTACTGTTGAAGTTAATGAGAGTCCTTCGGGATCTCAAATCAGGCATAAGAACCCCACAGGAATTTGTGGCCGCATATAATACATCACCTGATTATGTCCAGAATTCGTTATGCGAGTTATATATTCACAATTATGTTGTTCCTTTAAACATTGATTGGAATCCCCTACTTTTTGTTGGTGATATCCATTTGTCTGCCCTCCTTTCCTGGACCCAAAATGAGATAAATTATGGAGAACAATTTCATAGGTACATAATACTTGAACAGTCTATTTCATTACCTCTTCAACCTGAAAGCCGATCACCTCAATGGATTTATTATGATTGGATGCAAATTATTTATGGGTTTCATGATTCTGCACCTAGAAAAAGAATTCTGGATAGCTGTGAAGAAGTTTTCATGGCATTTGAGAGATTGTCACTAGCAGACAGGGACAGAGCAGCCCAGAGATTAAGGCAGAGATGAGGGAGATTAACTATGGCACTCAAAAAGGCAGAACCACACAGTGTGATCAACCTATGAGCTGCAATGCAACATGCTCACTGGTACATACACCTGGGACGTCAGCCATGGCCCAAAATATGGTTGCCACTTACATTTTAGCCTCCTATGATTTTATGGCCACTATACAGCTGTGTGGATAACAAACTAGATGAGCAACTGGAACTAAGAAGACACATGAAGATGGAGAGGACAAATTAATTTTACTCGTGAGTGAGCACCTCCATGATTGGAGAGACACAGGGAGGAGACCTCTGGGTACTTGCAAAGATCCAGAACCTCAGTGCCTAAGGACTGACACTAGTCTTTGTAGGGGGAAAAATGATGGGCCATTTTAATGGCATACTTTAGATACCCTAGGATAACTTTTGACAGGTCTTTTGCCATGTTTTCTCTTATTTACTCTAAGACTTTATGTTTTAAAACTGCTAATATGTGGTAGTCAACCACTAAACCTATGCTATGGACATATGCTTACTTAATATGCTTTATCTGGATGAATATGCTCTATTTATTACTATGGAATCATGATCATGTTTTATGGATGAATTAACTGAATGAGCAATAGATAATGCATATGTACTTTAATTTTTATTTTCCATGAACTATTTTATCCTAATAGTTTAAATGCAACACATCAAAGTATCAACCGTTTTCTTGATTAGGTGAGCACATCCATGCGCTGGACGCTTGAATTGGTCCTACAACAGATGTACACAGATGGAATATGTTAGAATAGGTAAAACCCTATTCTCCCAAGAACACCTGCATGCATAACCCTGTCACATGGAAGAAGCAAACAACAGAAGATAAGAAGAATCTATGGTGGCCAAAATACAAGAGACATCATATGCACAAGAAAATAATATATTAACAATATGTTTCAAGATGTTACAATGAGATGTAAAAACTCCTTATGAAAAACAAAGAGGTGAATCCTTATAAAAGGATACCAAAACCCTAAAGGCGAAAACCCTAAAGAATAATAAGATGCCTAAGTTTAACTTAAGCATAGAGTATAATAGACTAATAATTAAATTAATTAATTATTAGCTATAATATGACAACTCTAACACCCCCCCTTAAGTGTAACTT